>CM055746.1:172500-285000 GCA_029465975.1 Dallia pectoralis
TTACTAAAGATTTACCATAGGTTTACCATAGGTTTACCATATGTTTACTAAAGATTTACCATAGGTTTACCATAGGTTTACTAAAGATTTACCGTAGGTTTACTAAAGGTTTTACTAAAGGTTTACCATATGTTTACCATATGTTTACCATAGATTTACCATAGGTTTACCATATGTTTACTAAAGATTTACCATAGGTTTACTAAAGATTTACCATAGGTTTACCATATGTTTACTAAAGATTTACCATAGGTTTACCACCACAGGTTTACCATACGTTTACCATACGTTTACCATACGTTTACCATATGTTTACATGTTTACCATACGTTTACCATACGTTTACCATAGGTTTACCATACGTTTACCATACGTTTACCATAGGTTTACCATACGTTTACCATACGTTTACCATAGGTCTACCATAGGTTTACCATAGGTTTACCACATGTTTACCACATGTTTACCATATGTTTACCATAGGTTTACCATATGTTTACTAAAGATTTACCATACGTTTACCATACGTTTACCATAGGTTTACCATATGTTTACCATATGTTTACCATATGTTTACCATATGTTTACCATATGTTTACCATAGATTTACCATAGGTTTACCATATGTTTACTAAAGATTTACCATAGGTTTACTAAAGATTTACCATAGGTTTACCATATGTTTACTAAAGATTTACCATAGGTTTACCATAGGTTTACCATACGTTTGCCATACGTTTACCATACGTTTACCATAGGTTTACCATAGGTTTACCATAGGTTTACCATACGTTTACCATACGTTTACCATACGTTTACCATACGTTTACCATAGGTCTACCATAGGTTTACCACATGTTTACCATATGTTTACCATAGGTTTACCATATGTTTACTAAAGATTTACCATACGTTTACCATACGTTTACCATACGTTTACCATAGGTTTACCATATGTTTACCATATGTTTACCATATGTTTACCATAGGTTTACCACATGTTTACCACATGTTTACCACAGGTTTACCATATGTATACCATATGTTTACCATATGTTTACCATAGGTTTACCATAGGTTTACCACATGTTTACCACAGGTTTACCATATGTATACCATATGTTTACCATATGTTTACCATAGGTTTACCACATGTTTACCACATGTTTACCACAGGTTTACCATATGTATACCATATGTTTACCATATGTTTACCATAGGTTTACCACATGTTTACCACATGTTTACCACATGTTTACCACAGGTTTACCATATGTTTACCACAGGTTTACCATATGTATACCACAGGTTTACCATATGTATAACATATGTTTACCATAGGTTTACCAACAGTGTTCAAGGTGACAACTAGACTGGCTCAGCATCTTTATACATCCCAAATACCGTGTTAGGATGTTCATTGCTTTATTGTATCATACAGAAAACATTATGTTTCTTCACTCATTTATTTAGGTATTTTATTATTCACTTCAGGCATTTTGGAGCAAATTTATTTCTATTCATATGTGAACTGACCAGTAAACAACAAAGGTTTCAAAACATTCTGCAATTTGTGATGAATAAACTACATTTTTGCAACATTAACTTTTGTAATAGAGCTTTGCTAAAATCTGTGCACACAGACACTCACAGGCTCACATCCACACAGACGCTCACAGACACACAGACGCTCACAGACACACAGACGCTCACATCCACACAGACGTTCACATCCACACAGACGTTCACATCCACACAGACGCTCACAGGCTCACATCCACACAGACGCTCACAGACACACAGACGCTCACAGACACACAGACGCTCACAGACACACAGACGCTCACAGACACACAGACGCTCACAGACACACAGACGCTCACAGACACACAGACGCTCACAGACGCTCACAGACGCTCACAGGCTCACAGACGCTCACAGGCTCACAGACGCTCACAGGCTCACAGACGCTCACAGGCTCACAGACGCTCACAGGCTCACAGACGCTCACAGGCTCACAGGCTCACAGGCTCACAGACGCTCACAGGCTCACAGGCTCACAGACGCTCACAGGCTCACAGACGCTCACAGGCTCACAGACGCTCACAGGCTCACAGACGCTCACAGGCTCACAGACACTCACAGGCTCACAGACGCTCACAGGCTCACAGACGCTCACAGGCTCACAGACGCTCACAGGCTCACAGACGCTCACAGGCTCACAGACGCTCACAGGCTCACAGACGCTCACAGGCTCACAGACACTCACAGGCTCACAGACGCTCACAGGCTCACAGGCTCACAGACGCTCACAGGCTCACAGACGCTCACAGGCTCACAGACGCTCACAGGCTCACAGACGCTCACAGGCTCACAGACGCTCACAGGCTCACAGACGCTCACAGGCTCACAGACGCTCACAGGCTCACAGACGCTCACAGGCTCACAGACACTCACAGGCTCACAGACACTCACAGGCTCACAGACACTCACAGGCTCACAGACACTCACAGGCTCACAGACACACAGACATTCACAGGCTCACATGCACACGTCTCCCAGGTTCTGGCTCATGTTTCAATCCTCTGGGTTTGTTGCAGAGTGAACGACTGTATCTTGCGGGTGAATGAGGCTGATGTCTCCGAGGTTTCCCACAGTAAGGCTGTGGAGGCCCTGAAGGTGGCTGGATCCATCGTTAGGCTCTACGTTCGTAGAAGGAGACCCATGCTGGAAACTGTCATTGAGATCAAACTCATCAAAGGACCCAAAGGTTGCTACATTCCCTCCTCTGTATTGATCCGACTCCCCGTCTGTCCGACTCCCCGTCTGTCCGACTCCCCGTCTGTCCGACTCCCCGTCTGTCCGACTCCCCGTCTGTCCGACTCCCCGTCTGTCCGACTCCCCCGTCTGTCCGACTCCCCCGTCTGTCCGACTCCCCGTCTGTCCGACTCTCTGTCTGTCTCTATCTCATTATTTCCATCCTTCCAGCCAGTTGATAACCACGCACATCTACTGTCTTTTGGTTTGTTCTCTATATTTTGACCACATACAGAATTTGAAACGTTACTTAGATCAGGGGGATTAATCATGATTGTGATGAGGGCTCTCAGAAGTTAGGTTCATGTTATGGCTTAGGTTCATGTTATGGGTTAGGTTCATGTTATGGCTTAGGTTCATGTTATGGGTTAGGTTCATGTTATGGGTTAGGTTCATGTTATGGGTTAGGTTCATGTTATGGGTTAGGTTCATGTTATGGGTTAGGTTCATGTTATGGGTTAGGTTCATGTTATGGGTTAGATTCATGTTATGGGTTAGGTTCATGTTTTGGGTTAGGTTCATGTTTTGGGTTAGGTTCATGTTTTGGGTTAGGTTCATGTTTTGGGTTAGGTTCATGTTTTGGGTTAGGTTCATGTTATGGGTTAGGTTCATGTTATGGGTTAGGTTCATGTAACACTGTCTGTTCTGGCCTGTTTGCTTTCATTTGTTTCCAATGTTTTGGACCCTATAGGAATATAATATTTTTGGGTGTGTTGGGGATGGAATTGTGAGAGGGTGTAGATCGAGACAGTGTGCAGAAAAATCAGAAGGCAATCGTCATTGTTAAAAATCCACTGGGCGATATTCAAAACCATATAGCTGCATCACTGTGTTCCAGCAGTAGTAACTTAGACCACATGACCATCCTGGACCTCAACCCTGTCACCCTAACACCATGTCTACTCCTAACCCTGTCACCATGACACCATGTCTACTCCTAACCCTGTCACCATGACACCATGTCTACTCCTAACCCTGTCACCATGTCTACTCCTAACCCTGTCACCATGACACCATGTCTACTCCTAACCCTGTCACCATGACACCATGTCTACTCCTAACCCTGTCACCATGACACCATGTCTACTCCTAACCCTGTCACCATGACACCATGTCTACTCCTAACCCTGTCACCATGACACCATGTCTACTCCTAACACTGTCACCATGACACCATGTCTACTCCTAACACTGTCACCATGACACCATGTCTACTCCTAACCCTGTCACCATGACACCATGTCTACTCCTAACCCTGTCACCATGTCTACTCCTAACCCTGTCACCATGACACCATGTCTACTCCTAACCCTGTCACCATGACACCATGTCTACTCCTAACCCTGTCACCATGACACCATGTCTACTCCTAACCCTGTCACCATGACACCATGTCTACTCCTAACCCTGTCACCATGACACCATGTCTACTCCTAACCCTGTCACCATGACACCATGTCTACTCCTAACCCTGTCACCATGACACCATATCTACTCCTAACCCTGTCACCATGACACCTTGTCACCCTGACACCATGTCTACTCCTAAACCCCACCCTGTGACCTCAGGGATGGGCTTCAGTATCGCAGGAGGAGTGGGTAACCAGCACATCCCAGGAGACAACAGCATCTATGTTACCAAGATTATAGATGGTGGAGCTGCACAGAAAGACCAGCGCCTCCAGGTTGGAGACAGGCTACTAATGGTTAGTGACTATAGATGAACTAGCCACTTCCCTGTCTGGCTACTGATGGCTAGTGACTATAGATGAACTAGCCACTTCCCTGTCTGGCTACTGATGGTTAGTGACTATAGATAGAGGGTTAGGGTTAGTGACTATAGATAGAGGGTTAGGGTTAGTGACTATAGATAGAGGGTTAGGGTTAGTGACTATAGATAGAGGGTTAGGGTTAGTGAGTATAGATAGAGGGTTAGGGTTAGTGACTATAGATAGAGGGTTAGGGTTGGTGACTATAGATAGAGGGTTAGGGTTAGGGACTATAGATAGAGGGTTAGGGTTAGTGACTATAGATAGAGGGTTAGGGTTAGTGACTATAGATAGAGGGTTAGGGTTAGTGACTATAGATAGAGGGTTAGGGGTGACTATAGATTAGGGTTAGTGACTATAGATAGAGGGTTAGACTATAGATAGAGGGTTAGGGTTAGTGACTATAGATAGAGGGTTAGGGTTAGTGACTATAGATAGAGGGTTAGGGTTAGGGACTATAGATAGAGGGTTAGGGTTAGTGACTATAGATAGAGGGTTAGGGTTAGTGACTATAGATAGAGGGTTAGGGTTAGTGACTATAGATAGAGGGTTAGGGTTAGTGACTATAGATAGAGGGTTAGGGTTAGTGACTATAGATAGAGGGTTAGGGTTAGTGACTATAGATAGAGGGTTAGGGTTAGGGACTATAGATAGAGGGTTAGGGTTAGTGACTATAGATAGAGGGTTAGGGTTAGGGACTATAGATAGAGGGTTAGGGTTAGTGACTATAGATAGAGGGTTAGGGTTAGTGTCTATAGATAGAGGGTTAGGGTTAGTGACTATAGATAGAGGGTTAGGGTTAGTGACTATAGATAGAGGGTTAGGGTTAGTGACTATAGATAGAGGGTTAGGGTTAGTGACTATAGATAGAGGGTTAGGGTTAGTGACTATAGATAGAGGGTTAGGGTTAGGGACTATAGATAGAGGGTTAGGATAGTTAGGGACTATAGATAGAGGGTTAGGGTTAGTGACTATAGATAGAGGGTTAGGGTTAGTGACTATAGATAGAGGGTTAGGGTTAGTGACTATAGATAGAGGGTTAGGGTTAGATAGAGACTATAGATAGAGGGTTAGGGTTAGTGACTATAGATAGAGGGTTAGGGTTAGGGACTATAGATTTAGGGTTAGTGACTATAGATAGAGGGTTAGGGTTAGGGACTATAGATAGAGGGTTAGGGTTAGTGACTATACATAGAGGGTTAGTGTTAGTGAGGTTTGGGACTATAGATAGAGGGTTAGGGTTAGTGACTATAGATAGAGGGTTAGGGTTAGGGACTATAGATAGAGGGTTAGGGTTAGTGACTATAGATAGAGGGTTAGGGTTAGGGACTATAGATAGAGGGTTAGGGTTAGGGACTATAGATAGAGGGTTAGGGACTATAGATAGAGGGTTAGGGTTAGTGACTATAGATAGAGGGGTAGGGTTAGGGACTATAGATAGAGGGTTAGGGTTAGGGACTATAGATAGAGGGTTAGGGTTAGGGACTATAGATAGAGGGTTAGGGTTAGTGACTATAGATAGAGGGTTAGGGTTAGTGACTATAGATAGAGGGTTAGGGACTATAGATAGAGGGTTAGGGACTATAGATAGAGGGTTAGGGTTAGGGACTATAGATAGAGGGTTAGGGACTATAGATAGAGGGTTAGGGTTAGTGACTATAGATAGAGGGTTAGGGTTAGTGACTATAGATAGAGGGTTAGGGTTAGTGACTATAGATAGAGGGTTAGGGTTAGTGACTATATATAGAGGGTTAGGGTTAGTGACTATAGATAGAGGGTTAGGGTTAGGGAATATAGATAGAGGGTTAGGGTTAGTGACTATAGATAGAGGGTTAGGGTTAGTGACTATAGATAGAGGGTTAGGGTTAGTGAATATAGATAGAGGGTTAGGGTTAGGGACTATAGATAGAGGGTTAGGGTTAGTGACTATAGATAGAGGGTTAGGGACTATAGATAGAGGGTTTGGGTTAGGGACTATAGATAGAGGGTTTGGGTTAGGGACTATAGATAGAGGGTTAGGGTTAGGGACTATAGATAGAGGGTTAGGGTTAGGGACTATAGATAGAGGGTTAGGGTTAGTGACTATAGATAGAGGGTTAGGGTTAGGGACTATAGATAGAGGGTTAGGGTTAGTGACTATAGATAGAGGGTTAGGGTTAGTGACTATAGATAGAGGGTTAGGGTTAGTGACTATAGATAGAGGGTTAGGGTTAGTTACTATAGATAGAGGGTTAGGGTTAGTGACTATAGATAGAGGGTTAGGGTTAGTGACTATAGATAGAGGGTTAGGGTTAGTGACTATAGATAGAGGGTTAGGGTTAGTGACTATAGATAGAGGGTTAGGGTTAGTGACTATAGATAGAGGGTTAGGGTTAGTGACTATAGATAGAGGGTTAGGGTTAGGGACTATAGATAGAGGGTTAGGGTTAGGGACTATAGATAGAGGCTTAGGGTTAGGACTATAGATAGAGGGGTAGGGTTAGGGACTATAGATAGAGGGTTAGGGTTAGGGACTATAGATAGAGGGTTAGGGTTAGGGACTATAGATAGAGGGTTAGGGTTAGGGACTATAGATAGAGGGTTAGGGACTATAGATAGAGGGTTAGGGACTATAGATAGAGGGTTAGGGACTATAGATAGAGGGTTAGTGACTATA
The DNA here is from genome assembly GCA_029465975.1 of Dallia pectoralis. Classification (NCBI taxonomy): domain Eukaryota; kingdom Metazoa; phylum Chordata; class Actinopteri; order Esociformes; family Umbridae; genus Dallia; species Dallia pectoralis. Next base: position 179,743 of record CM055746.1, read on the forward strand.
GATAGAGGGTTAGGGTTAGGGACTATAGATAGAGGGTTAGGGTTAGTGACTATAGATAGAGGGTTAGGGTTAGTGACTATAGATAGAGGGTTAGGGTTAGTGACTATAGATAGAGGGTTAGGGTTAGGGACTATAGATAGAGGGTTAGGGTTAGTGACTATAGATAGAGGGTTAGGGTTAGTGACTATAGATAGAGGGTTAGGGTTAGTGACTATAGATAGAGGGTTAGGGTTAGTGACTATAGATGGAGGGTTAGGGTTAGTGACTATATATAGAGGGTTAGGGTTAGTGACTATAGATAGAGGGTTAGGGTTAGGGACTATAGATAGGGGGTTAGGGTTAGTGACTATAGATAGGGGGTTAGGGTTAGTGACTATAGATAGAGGGTTAGGGTTAGGGACTATAGATAGAGGGTTAGGGTTAGGGACTATAGATAGAGGTTTGGGACTATAGATAGAGGGTTAGGGATAGTGACTATAGATAGAGGGTTAGGGTTAGTGACTATAGATAGAGGGTTAGGGTTAGTGACTATAGATAGAGGGTTAGGGTTAGGGACTATAGATAGAGGGTTAGGGTTAGGGACTATAGATAGAGGGTTAGGGTTAGGGACTATAGATAGAGGGTTAGGGTTAGGGACTATAGATAGAGGGTTAGGGACTATAGATAGAGGGTTAGGGACTATAGATAGAGAGTTAGGGACTATAGATAGAGGGTTAGGGACTATAGATAGAGGGTTAGTGACTATAGATAGAGGGTTAGGGTTAGGGACTATAGATAGAGGGTTAGGGTTAGTGACTATAGATAGAGGGTTAGGGTTAGTGACTATAGATAGAGGGTTAGGGTTAGTGACTATAGATAGAGGGTTAGGGTTAGTGACTATAGATAGAGGGTTAGGGTTAGTGACTATAGATAGAGGGGTTAGGGTTAGGGACTATAGATAGAGGGTTAGGGTTAGGGACTATAGATAGAGGGTTAGGGTTAGGGACTATAGATAGAGGGTTAGGGTTAGGGACTATAGATAGAGGGTTAGGGTTAGGGACTATAGATAGAGGGTTAGGGACTATAGATAGAGGGTTAGGGACTATAGATAGAGGGTTAGGGACTATAGATAGAGGGTTAGGGACTATAGATAGAGGGTTAGGGATAGACTATAGATTAGAGATAGGTTAGGGTTAGGGACTATAGATAGAGGGTTAGGGTTAGGGACTATAGATTGAGGTTTGGGACTATAGATAGAGGGTTAGGGTTAGTGACTATAGATAGAGGGTTAGGGTTAGTGACTATAGATAGAGGGTTAGGGTTAGTGACTATAGATAGAGGGTTAGGGTTAGGGACTATAGATAGAGGGTTAGGGTTAGTGACTATAGATAGAGGGTTAGGGACTATAGATAGAGGGTTAGGGTTAGTGACTATACATAGAGGGTTAGGGTTAGTGTCTATAGATAGAGGGTTAGGGTTAGTGACTATAGATAGAGGGTTAGGGACTATAGATAGAGGGTTAGGGTTAGTGACTATAGATAGAGGGTTAGGGTTAGTGACTATAGATAGAGGGTTAGGGTTAGGGACTATAGATAGAGGGTTAGGGACTATAGATAGAGGGTTAGGGTTAGGGACTATAGATAGAGGGTTAGGGTTAGTGACTATAGATAGAGGGTTAGGGTTAGGGACTATAGATAGAGGGTTAGGGTTAGTGACTATACATAGAGGGTTAGGGTTAGTGTCTATAGATAGAGGGTTAGGGTTAGTGACTATAGATAGAGGGTTAGGGTTAGGGACTATAGATAGAGGGTTAGGGTTAGGGACTATAGATAGAGGGTTAGGGTTAGGGACTATAGATAGAGGGTTAGGGACTATAGATAGAGGGTTAGGGTTAGTGACTATAGATAGAGGGTTAGGGACTATAGATAGAGGGTTAGGGTTAGTGACTATAGATAGAGGGTTAGGGTTAGGGACTATAGATAGAGGGTTAGGGTTAGTGACTATAGATAGAGGGTTAGGGACTATAGTTGAACTAGCCACTTGGGTCGGTCAGACCCTCACTATCTCCATTCATTTGGGTTTATTTGCAGCTCTAAGTATCACCTTGTCGGTCTGTTGATAATAAATGTGAATGTAAGTATTTTCCTCTCCTAACTAACCGTAACCCACAGGTGAACAACTATACTCTGGAGGAGGTGTCACATGAGGAAGCCGTGGTCGTACTAAAAAACACCTCCGATGTTGTTTACCTGAAAGTGGGCAAGCCTACCAGTGTTTACCTGTCAGATCCCTATGGGTCACCTGAGATCACACACTGTGAGTTTATCTAGCCCTGTGTACGGGCCGTGTGTACATGCTGTGTGTACATGTGTACGGGCTTTGTGTACATGTGTTTGGGCCGTGTGTACATGCTGTGTGTACATGTGTACGGGCTTTGTGTACATGTGTTTGGGCCGTGTGTACATGCTGTGTGTACATGTGTACGGGCTTTGTGTACATGTGTTCTGGCCGTGTGTACATGTGTATGTGCCGTGTGTACATGCTGTGTGTACATGTGTTTGGGCCGTGTGTACATGTGTATGTGCCGTGTGTACATGCCGTGTGTACAGGCCGTGTGTACATGCCGTGTGTACATGCTGTGTGTACATGCTGTGTGTGCAGGCCGTGTGTCCAGGCCGTGTGTACAGGCCGTGTGTACAGGCCGTGTGTACATGCCGTGTGTACAGGCCGTGTGTACATGCTGTGTGTACAGGCTGTGTGTACAGGCCGTGTGTACATGCTGTGTGTACAGGCCGTATGTACATGCTGTGTGTGCAGGCCGTGTGTACATGCTGTGTGTACAGGCCGTGTGTACATGCTGTGTGTACATGCTGTGTGTACATGCTGTGTGTACAGGCCGTGTGTACAGGCCGTGTGTATATGCTGTGTGTACAGGCCGTGTGTACAGGCCGTGTGTACATGCTGTGTGTACAGGCCGTATGTACATGCTGTGTGTGCAGGCCGTGTGTACATGCTGTGTGTACAGGCCGTGTGTACATGCTGTGTGTGCATGTGTACCAACCATGTGTTGGATGACTGTTAGCCACCATGGTTTCTCTTTCCAGCTTTCTCCCCAGCAATGGAGAATCACATATCTTCCATGGGCAACATTGGAACTCTTGAGTACAAGTCCAGTCTTCCCCCCACATCACCTGGAAGGTACTCCCCCCTCCCTAGACACTTACTCGGGGAAGAGGACATAAACAGGTTGGATGGATTTTCCTTCTTACGGTAATTACACCCCTTTCTACCAGACAACATAGTGTAACAGGGTGAGTCTCTGTCCCCCAGCTTGTGTTCCAGGCTGGGAGGCACTGACAGACCTAGAGTACCTAGCAAGTAGTGTTTGATTACTTAACCGCTAATCTCACATTGCACTTTTTTGTCTAGTGTGGTTTTGTTACTGTTTTGTCTTCTGCATGTTTTTAGTTGCATGTGTTATTGCTCTTACTGTATTGGTCTCATCTCTTGTCCAATCAGAAACTCCTCAATAGATGATGGGGAGGGTCACAGGTTTGAGTCACACCACTTCCAGTTGAGGTGAGACTTTTTAAAATGGCCGCTGTTTATCCTTTACGTTTCTCCCCCATTCCATTTCTGACATGTCATTTTTCTCGAGCTCTGAGTGGAAAACATTTATATGTGTAAAGGAAATAAGCAAAACCTTAGAAGTAAACTGCACCTCTCAGGAATTAAGTTTGTTGGAACTATTTTATAAACTCTGATTAAGTTCAGAATGATCATTGTAATTGTGTTCGCTATCCCCTCACATATCCCCAAGGTTAAGGTTATGCATCACAGTACTGAGGTTAAGGTTAGGAATAAGGTTATGCATCACAGTACTGAGGTCTCTCTCTCTCCTTCTGCACTTTCTCTCTCTCTCCTTCTGCACTTTCTCTCTCTCTCTCTCTCTCTCCTTCTACTGTTTTACTTTCCCTCAGGCCTCCTGAGCCAGTCTACAGCACTGTGAACAAACTCTGTGACCCAGCACCTTCTCCCAGACACTATTCTCCCATGGAGTTTGACAAAAGCCTCCTCCACTCCATCCCTTTCCCTCACTATCACCTAGACCTTCTCCCTGACTCTGAGATCACCAGGTATCTCTGCAATACACACTGCATGAGCATTATATGAACCATCTCTACTCCAATACACACTGCATGAGCATTATATGAACCATCTCTACTCCAATACACACTGCATGAGCATTACATGAACCATCTCTACTCCAATACACACTACATGAGCATTACATGAACCATCTCTACTCCAATACACACTACATGAGCATTACATGAACCATCTCTACTCCAATACACACTGCATGAGCATTACATGAACCATCTCTACTCCAATACACACTGCATAAGCATTACATGAACCATCTCTACTCCAATACACACTACATGAGCATTACATGAACCATCTCTACTCCAATACACACTACATGAGCATTATATGAACCATCTCTACTCCAATACACACTGCATAAGCATTACATGAACCATCTCTACTCCAATACACACTGCATAAGCATTACATGAACCATCTCTACTCCAATACACACTGCATGAGCATTATATGAACCATCTCTACTCCAATACACACTACATGAGCATTACATGAACCATCTCTACTCCAATACACACTGCATAAGCATTACATGAACCATCTCTACTCCAATACACACTGCATGAGCATTACATGAACCATCTCTACTCCAATACACACTGCATAAGCATTACATGAACCATCTCTACTCCAATACACACTGCATGAGCATTACATGAACCATCTCTACTCCAATACACACTGCATGAGCATTACATGAACCATCTCTACTCCAATACACACTACATGAGCATTATATGAACCATCTCTACTCCAATACACACTGCATGAGCATTATATGAACCATCTCTACTCCAATACACACTGCATGAGCATTATATGAACCATCTCTACTCCAATACACACTGCATGAGCATTACATGAACCAAATCTCTATTCATATTATGTCCAATGCTTTTTCTCTGTTAAACTGACAAGTAAAAATCCACTGGAAATTACAAATAAATCTAGTTTTTATTACTTGTCAACAATCTGTCCACATAAGATTTGTTCCTGGTTTATGTCAAAACTCCACCCTCCATTTTTTTTTATTAGATTTTTGATGAAAATCATTCTAAAGGTGGATGTGTTGTTATAATATACTAATTAATAACATGACTGGTGGCAGAGACTAGCTCTCTCTCTCTCTCTTTGTGTGTGTGGGGTGTGTGGTGTGTGTGGTGTGTGTGGTGTGTGTGGTGTGTGTGGTGTGTGTGGTGTGTGTGGTGTGTGTGGTGTGTGTGTGTGTGTGGTGTGTGTGTGTGTGTGTGCCAGCTCCGGGTCTCCAGGAAACTGGTCTGAAATGGGACAATGATCTAAGTAGAGCATGGTTTCCCTGTGGGTTTCCCTGTGGGTGTGTGCGTCACTGTGAGCTGTCAGAGTGCTCTACATACCCAGGTGTCTGTTTCTGTCCCGGCTTCTCTTCTTCTCTTTTCTTCTGGACGGACCGTCACCATGCTGAGCCCCTCAGACTCAGACGCTGAGCTCATGTATTACCTGACATGTTTGTACAGAGAACCCAGGAAGATGATCCTCCATAAGGGCTCCACTGGACTGGGGTTCAACATAGTGGGCGGAGAGGATGGTGAGGGTATCTTCGTTTCCTTCATCCTGGCAGGAGGGCCTGCCGACTTGAGCGGAGAGCTGCGAAGAGGAGATCAGATCCTGTCGGTGAGTTTACCCAGACACACACACACACATATATGAGTTTACCCAGACACACACACACACATTTCTGAGTTTACCCAGACACACACACACATATATATGAGTTTACCCAGACACACACACATATATGAGTTTACCCAGACACACACACATATATGAGTTTACCCAGACACACACACACACATATATGAGTTTACCCAGACACACACACACACATATATGAGTTTACCCAGACACACACACACACATATCTGAGTTTACCCAGACACACACACATATATGAGTTTACCCAGACACACACATATATATGAGTTTACCCAGACACACACATATATATGAGTTTACCCAGACACACACACACATATATGAGTTTACCCAGACACACACACACACATATGAGTTTACCCAGACACACACACACATATATGAGTTTACCCAGACACACACACACACATATATGAGTTTACCCAGACACACACACACACATATATGAGTTTACCCAGACACACACACACACACGTATATGAGTTTACCCAGACACACACACACACACACATATGAGTTTACCCAGACACACACACATATATGAGTTTACCCAGACACACACATATATGAGTTTACCCAGACACACACACACATATATGAGTTTACCCAGACACACACACACATATATGAGTTTACCCAGACACACGCACACACACACATGCGTTTACCCAGACACACACACATATATGAGTTTACCCAGACACACACACATATATGAGTTTACCCAGACACACACATATATATGAGTTTACCCAGACACACACACACATATGAGTTTACCCAGACACACACACATATGAGTTTACCCAGACACACACACATATGAGTTTACCCAGACACACACACACACACATATGAGTTTACCCAGACACACACACATACATATGAGTTTACCCAGACACACACACACACATGAGTTTACCCAGACACACACACATATGAGTTTACCCAGACACACACACACATACATATGAGTTTACCCAGACACACACACATACATATGAGTTTACCCAGACACACACACATACATATGAGTTTACCCAGACACACACACATACATATGAGTTTACCCAGACACACACACATACATATGAGTTTACCCAGACACACACACACACATATATGAGTTTACCCAGACACACACACACACACACACACATATATGATTTTACCCAGACACACACATACATATTTGAGTTTACCCAGACACATGCACATAATCAAGTACACATGTTTGCAGATTCCGTTACGCACGCATGCACACACACACACACACACACACACACACACACACACACACACACACACACACACACACCCTTATCATCAATCATTTCGGACATTTGAAATGTTATGTCAAAAGAAACACATACTCTGATCAGCCAAAACATTGTAAATGCTGATAATCTCCTAACAAGGGCACATGTCAGGGTAGATTAGGTGGTAAGGGCACATGTCAGGGTAGATTAGATGGTAAGGGCACATGTCAGGGTAGATTAGGTGGTAAGGGCACATGTCAGGGTAGATTAGGTGGTAAGGGCACATGTAAGGGTAGATTAGGTGGTAAGGGCACATGTCAGGGTAGATTAGGTGGTAAGGGCACATGTCAGGGTAGATTAGATGGTAAGGGCACATGTCAGGGTAGATTAGGTGGTAAGGGCACATGTCAGGGTAGATTAGATGGTAAGGGCACATGTCAGGGTAGATTAGATGGTAAGGGCACATGTCAGGGTAGATCAGATGGTAAGGGCACATGTCAGGGTAGATTAGATGGTAAGGACACATGTCAGGGTAGATTAGATGGTAAGGGCACATGTCAGGGTAGATTAGATGGTAAGGGCACATGTCAGGGTAGATTAGATGGTAAGGGCACATGTCAGGGTAGATTAGATGGTAAGGGCACATGTCAGGGTAGATTAGATGGTAAGGGCATATGCCAAGGTAGATGGTGGTGGGCACTCAGAGGACAATACCTTATTGGGCAGGTGGTCATTAGGTTTTGATTCATCTGTGTGTTTGTAGTCCAGCACAATTGCGGCAGAAACTATTTATTGTCACTGGATTTAATTTGTGATATTACTGTGATTTAATTTATTTAAATGATTTTGATTAAATGATGATGAATCACTCCTAAATATATATAAATAATACACACCTCTACCGATCAATGTTACCCCAAAAATGAACAGTTTGAAATGTGTTTAGGTTGCAGTCAGAAATGGCTGACTTTGACCTTGGCATCTTAATTAGATTAGACAGTTAATTTGAATTTCTTCTCTGACCTAATTTTCACGTCAAAGAATAACTTGTTCCCTCTCTTTCTTGAGTTTTTATAATCACAGTTTGTCACCAGTAATACCCTGGAGGGGTAGTCACAATAACACACACACACATACACACACACACACACACACACACACACACACACACACACAACAAGGTAAATAGGTTCAGTTTAAGGAGAGAGGGTTGACATTTGTCATTGTGTTTGTGCAGGTTAACGGCATTGACATTTGTCATTGTGTTTGTGCAGGTTAACGGCATTGACCTACGTGGGGCCACACACGAACAAGCAGCGGCTGCACTAAAAGGAGCGGGACAAACGGTCACCATTATTGCTCAGTACCGGCCCGAGGGTGAGTGTCAGCTCTAGGGGCCAATCACTGAGCTTCATCATTGTGGGAGGCAGAACACAAAATACTCTGGTCCTTTATTGAACCATTACATTAGTCTGAAGTCTGGCTTCCTGGATGGACCATCTATTAAGGTTGACCTTGTAATGATCCCTCAATCTGCTGAGACATCTGATGTGTCTGATGTGTCTGAGACAATAACTAGTTGTATTGTGCAGATCCAATGTGTCTGCTATGTGATTAGCATACTAGTTCACTAGCAAACTAACTAGTTGTATTGGGCAGATCCAGCCGGTTTGGTTGTCTGTTTCAGAGTACAGCCGGTTTGGTTGTCTGTTTCAGAGTACAGCCGGTTTGGTTGTCTGTTTCAGAGTACAGCCGGTTTGGTTGTCTGTTTCAGAGTACAGCCGGTTTGGTTGTCTGTTTCAGAGTACAGCCGGTTTGGTTGTCTGTTTCAGAGTACAGCCGGTTTGGTTGTCTGTTTCAGAGTACAGCCGGTTTGGTTGTCTGTTTTGGTTGTCTGTTTCAGAGTACAGCAGCGGTTTGGTTGTCTGTTTCAGAGTACAGCCGGTTTGGTTGTCTGTTTCAGAGTACAGCCGGTTTGGTTGTCTGTTTCAGAGTACAGCCGGTTTGGTTGTCTGTTTCAGAGTACAGCCGGTTTGGTTGTCTGTTTCAGAGTACAGCCGGTTTGGTTGTCTGTTTCAGAGTACAGCCGGTTTGAGGCGAAGATCCATGATCTACGGGAACAGATGATGAACCACAGCATGAGCTCTGGGTCTGGATCTCTTCGAACCAATCAGAAACGCTCTCTTTACGTCAGGTGGGTCTGCTGTTAGTCGTCCCGGTAAATATGCCGTTTACCTGAACCAATCAGAAACGCTCTCTTTACGTCAGGTGGGTCTGCTGTTAGTCGTCCCGGTAAATATGCCGTTTACCTGAACCAATCAGAAACGCTCTCTTTAAATCAGGTGGGTCTGCTGTTAGTCGTCCCGGTAAATATGCCGTTTACCTAAACCAATCAGAAACGCTCTCTTTAAATCAGGTGGGTCTGCTGTTAGTCGTCCCGGTAAATATGCCGTTTACCTGAACCAATCAGAAACGCTCTCTTTAAATCAGGTGGGTCTGCTGTTAGTCGTCCCGGTAAATATGCCGTTTACCTGAACCAATCAGAAACGCTCTCTTTACGTCAGGTGGGTCTGCTGTTAGTCGTCCCGGTAAATATGCCGTTTACCTGAACCAATCAGAAACGCTCTCTTTACGTCAGGTGGGTCTGCTGTTAGTCGTCCCGGTAAATATGCCGTTTACCTGAACCAATCAGAAACGCTCTCTTTAAATCAGGTGGGTCTGCTGTTAGTCGTCCCGGTAAATATGCCGTTTACCTGAACCAATCAGAAACGCTCTCTTTAAATCAGGTGGGTCTGCTGTTAGTCGTCCCGGTAAATATGCCGTTTACCTGAACCAATCAGAAACGCTCTCTTTACGTCAGGTGGGTCTGCTGTTAGTCGTCCCGGTAAATATGCCGTTTACCTGAACCAATCAGAAACGCTCTCTTTACGTCAGGTGGGTCTGCTGTTAGTCGTCCCGGTAAATATGCCGTTTACCTGAACCAATCAGAAACGCTCTCTTTACGTCAGGTGGGTCTGCTGTTAGTCGTCCCGGTAAATATGCCGTTTACCTGAACCAATCAGAAACGCTCTCTTTACGTCAGGTGGGTCTGCTGTTAGTCGTCCAGGTAAATATGCCGTTTACCTGAACCAATCAGAAACGCTCTCTTTACGTCAGGTGGGTCTGCTGTTAGTCGTCCCGGTAAATATGCCGTTTACCTGAACCAATCAGAAACGCTCTCTTTAAGTCAGGTGGGTCTGCTGTTAGTCGTCCCGGTAAATATGCCGTTTACCTGAACCAATCAGAAACGCTCTCTTTACGTCAGGTGGGTCTGCTGTTAGTCGTCCCGGTAAATATGCAGTTTACCTGAACCAATCAGAAACGCTCTCTTTACGTCAGGTGGGTCTGCTGTTAGTCGTCCCGGTAAATATGCCGTTTACCTGAACCAATCAGAAACGCTCTCTTTAAATCAGGTGGGTCTGCTGTTAGTCGTCCCGGTAAATATGCCGAAACGCTCTCTTTACGTCAGGTTTACCTGAACCAATCAGAAACGCTCTCTTTACGTCAGGTGGGTCTGCTGTTAGTCGTCCCGGTAAATATGCAGTTTACCTGAACCAATCAGAAACGCTCTCTTTAAATCAGGTGGGTCTGCTGTTAGTCGTCCCGGTAAATATGCAGTTTACCTGAACCAATCAGAAACGCTCTCTTTAAATCAGGTGGGTCTGCTGTTAGTCGTCCCGGTAAATATGCAGTTTACCTGAACCAATCAGAAACGCTCTCTTTAAATCAGGTGGGTCTGCTGTTAGTCGTCCCGGTAAATATGCCGTTTACCTGAACCAATCAGAAACGCTCTCTTTAAATCAGGTGGGTCTGCTGTTAGTCGTCCCGGTAAATATGCCGTTTACCTGAACCAATCAGAAACGCTCTCTTTAAATCAGGTGGGTCTGCTGTTAGTCGTCCCGGTAAATATGCCGTTTACCTGAACCAATCAGAAACGCTCTCTTTAAATCAGGTGGGTCTGCTGTTAGTCGTCCCGGTAAATATGCAGTTTACCTGAACCAATCAGAAACGCTCTCTTTAAATCAGGTGGGTCTGCTGTTAGTCGTCCCGGTAAATATGCAGTTTACCTGAACCAATCAGAAACGCTCTCTTTAAATCAGGTGGGTCTGCTGTTAGTTGTCCCGGTAAATATGCCGTTTACCTGAACCAATCAGAAACGCTCTCTTTAAATCAGGTGGGTCTGCTGTTAGTTGTCCCGGTAAATATGCCGTTTACCTGAACCAATCAGAAACGCTCTCTTTAAATCAGGTGGGTCTGCTGTTAGTCGTCCTGGTAAATATGCCGTTTACCTGAACCAATCAGAAACGCTCTCTTTAAATCAGGTGGGTCTGCTGTTAGTCGTCCCGGTAAATATGCCGTTTACCTGAACCAATCAGAAACGCTCTCTTTAAATCAGGTGGGTCTGCTGTTAGTCGTCCCGGTAAATATGCCGTTTACCTGAACCAATCAGAAACGCTCTCTTTAAATCAGGTGGGTCTGCTGTTAGTCGTCCCGGTAAATATGCCGTTTACCTGAACCAATCAGAAACGCTCTCTTTAAATCAGGTGGGTCTGCTGTTAGTCGTCCTGGTAAATATGCCGTTTACCTGAACCAATCAGAAACGCTCTCTTTAAATCAGGTGGGTCTGCTGTTAGTCGTCCCGGTAAATATGCCGTTTACCTGAACCAATCAGAAACGCTCTCTTTAAATCAGGTGGGTCTGCTGTTAGTCGTCCCGGTAAATATGCCGTTTACCTGAACCAATCAGAAACGCTCTCTTTAAATCAGGTGGGTCTGCTGTTAGTCGTCCTGGTAAATATGCCGTCTACCTGAACCATTTCACAAACAGCATGTTCCTACTGTTCTCCTCACAGGGCGCTGTTTGACTATGAGAAGGCCAAAGACAGTGGTTTACCCAGCCAGGGCCTCAGTTTCAGACACGGGTACATCCTCCATGTCATCAACGCCTCAGATGATGAGTGGTGGCAGGCCCGGACGGTAACCCCCGATGGGGACAGCGAGGAGATGGGGGTCATCCCTAGCAAAAGAAGGTGGGTTGGGGGTATGGTAAACCATCTTCCCAGTGCTTGATCATGAGCTTAGCTTCTGACACTGAAGTTCTGTCCTTTTTACCATTATTGCAGATGGCCAAATAATAGTAAATAGTGTGAATTTCCTTGCTCAAAGCTAGATGGCTTTCACGTTGTTAGCTCATGGATTAACCATTGATTTACTGGCACTAATGCTCAACCATGTATCCATGTGCTGCTTTGTGGAACATTTTTCTGATGTAGGGGGATGCTGCAGAAAGCTGACCAGCACAAATAATTCCTTCTAGAATGTGTTATTCTATGTGTGTCTGTTCTTCCACTGGCAGAGTTGAGAGGAAAGAAAGAGCACGTCTAAAAACCGTGAAATTCAATGCCAAACCTGGAACCATTGATTCAAAAGGGGTAAGTGCCAAGATGTCATACTGTCATGTTTATATTAACTTTAGAATTAAAAAGTTGAAAGTGTAGCCTAAACGCTTGTTTTTTATAATTAATGTCAAATTTATTTGTACCAATTAAGACTCTCAAATTTCCTGTTTATTAGATTTATTTCTGATTCAGGTTGATTATTTATGTCCATCTTCAGTATAATTCAGTATAATTCAGAGTGAAATTAATAAAAAATGTATTTTGGTTTTATTGTACTTTACTCTTATTTAAACAGGTTCTAGTAAGTTTTGTAGGGTTTGGTCAATCCAGAACCTTTTAAGATGTTTAGTAAATTAGTATTTTAGAAAACTTTACATCTTGAAATACTGTAACTTTTACCAGATATCTATACCATTGTTGCTCTTGAAAAATATACTTTTAAATGGCAGAATTGTGACTGTAGATGGCCGGGGCTTCAATGTGGATTTGGTTAATGGTTAATGTTTCTGCCAAGTGTTTGCAACCCAACTAGACTTTAAATCCTAGTTTACAGTCTTGTAGAACATATACAATTCAGACCCCTGTGATATAATCCTGACCACTGTGATATAATCCTGAATACTAAGATATATAATCCTGACCACTGTGATATAAACCTGAATACTGAGATATAATCCTGAATACTGTGATATAATCCTGACTACTGTGATATAATCCTGACTACTGTGATATAATCCTGACCACTGTAATATAATCCTGAATACTAAAATATAAACCTGAATACTGTGATATAATCCTGAATACTGAGATATAAACCTGAATACTGAGATATAATCCTGACCACTGTGATATAATCCTGAATACTGTGAGATAATCCTGAATACTGTGATATAATCCTGACCACTGTGATATAATACTGACCACTGTGGTATAATCCTGAATACTGTGATATAATCCTGAATACTGAGATATAATCCTGACCACTGTGATATAATCCTGAATACTGTGAGATAATCCTGAATACTGTGATATAATCCTGACCACTGTGATATAATACTGACCACTGTGATATAATCCTGAATACTGTAGCACACAACACATGTATGATATATATGCAAGATATAGAATGGAGTGTGTTTGGACATTGACATATATTACAGATGCCTACGTACAGGCGTTATGAATTTTACATATTGATACATATTTACCTGCGTGAAGTTGGCCCCCCACCTAACGCAAAAAGTCGTGAAAATAGTCTCAATCGTTTGTGCTGCAAATTTTTTCGTTTGTGCTGCTTTTGTTTTTTATATTCTGGTTTTTAATAATGGCTGATGACATCACCAAAGAAATTAGTCTCAATTGTTTATATATATATATATATATATATATATATATATATATATATATATATATATAGGTAACATATTAATAACATAGTAGTACATCCTCTTTGGTAACATTTTGGCTGCATGGCATACCACACATCATGCTTGTTTTTTGATCAACACCTGTTCTGTTCATTTTGTTTTATTTTCAACTGTTTGAATGTTGCAATGGTGGCACATGAATGGTGTATGGTAACAATGACTGCAGTTGTTTCCTATCATTTGAACCAAAACACATACCAGTTATAATTCAACCCAGCTTTGGGGAATATTTCAGCTAGTTCCATAACGGTATTGTAATGTCAGTCTTATGTGATGTAATGTCAGTTTTATGTCATCTACATCATCCATTCACGTCCCACACATTGCAACTAGTTTGGTTTGTCGGCATGAATGTGACAACAATCGGAGGTCCTTTTTGCCCCCCACCCCACCCCATGGTCTCTTTCCTCCACAGTCATTCAATGACAAGTATAAAAAGAACTTCATCTTTACACGCAAGTTTCCATTCTACAAGAACAAGGATGTGGGTGAGGAGGACAGTGATTCAGAACGTAAGTATGCTTCAACACGGATACAGGTACACATAGGTGAAGTGCCCTAGGTGAAGTGCCCTAGGTGAAGTGCCCTAGGTGAAGTGCCCTAGGTGAAGTGCCCTAGGTGAAGTGCCCTAGGTGAAGTGCCCTAGGTGAAGTGCCCTAGGTGAAGTGCGTTGTCAACAAAAGTGCAAGGATGCAGTTCTTATTGGAGGCCCCCCTCCTATTTCTTTCTTTTTCTCTCTGGCCAAGTCATGGCTTCTGGGAGTTCAGGTCAGGATCAGTTTCTCAGTCACAATTGGTTCTTCAAAACCTGGGTTTTATCGGTCACTAAGTTGCCCAAGAGACCTGGCCCAAATGTCCCCCACATCTGATAAGTTCTGAAAATGACAGTTAAAGCAGATATAGGAGGTGACATCCACAACTGTACTGGAGCTAATCAAGTTCAGGCTGGTCGTCAGGTGTCTGCAACTGTCTAAACTGAGACAAAAGATCTGAGCTGGGCTAACCAATCAGGCTAACCAATCAGGCTAACCAATCATGCTAACCAATCATGCCTTTGGGATTTCATCTGTTCCCCTATTTAATGGGTTTGACCTCTTCCTTCTCCCCGGCTTTCCCTTCCCTCTCTCCTTGTCTTTGCTTTCTTGGGACGGCCATGTAGGACATTCCAGGTGTAGGTGATGATGGGTATGGGACCAAAACGCTCAGTAAGTCGCTTCAGAAATGCTCATGAAGGTCCAGTCAAACAACACTCCCCTCAATACATTTGCATTTTGACTCATTCTTTATTTTTTCATTACCTTACTAACTATTTTTTATTGAATGTTTGCATGCGTTAAGATCAGAGAATCTCAGTTTAGGTCCTTTTGATCGGTGTGACTTACTGTCACCAACATCTTTGTGTTGTATGCATGACCCGAATAAATATTTTTTTGTATTTTTTAACTCTGTTTATAGTGCATCTGTCTTTTTTTCATGATATAGTTGATAGATTGTTACCTGTTGAATGTACACCAGCAGATCTCCGTTTCAGGCCTGCATGCTGAGATCTTCAGATTTTTTTACTGCCAATGTACATGTGTGCTTTTCAATAATTTATCATATCATACATTTTTAATGTTCACTGTTTTCTGTATTCTTATATTTGGGTGTATTTAATTAAGAGTTTACATGCAAAATTTCAGGCAAATGCCCTGCCATGTGTTCGGGGTCAAATCTTGGCAGTAGGATCTTTAAATCTGAATGTTTTATTACATTTCAAAATAATGGACAGACACCTTTGCTTGCTGCACATTTCTTTGCATCATTATTGTTTTGGTGTGTTTTTTATCCTCATCCCAGCACCAAAGTTCAAATTAGTTCAGAGGAACTGGGACATCATTTGTTCACTTTCTGTAATCATATATGCAGCTTTCAGTTCCCAAATGTATTCTAGGTTGAACACGTATTTGGTTTGGTTCATGTATCGTCTCAAGGCGTTATTGCACATGCACACTACAGAGTAGACGTTAGCTAACATGAGTATAGCAACAGAGTAGATATTAGCTAACATGAGTATAACTACAGAGTAGATATTAGCTAACATGAGTATAACTACAGAGTAGATATTAGCTAACATGAGTATAGCAACAGAGTAGATATTAGCTAACATGAGTATAACTACAGAGTAGATATTAGCTAACATGAGTATAGCAACAGAGTAGATATAAGCTAACATGAGTATAGCAACAGAGTAGATATTAGCTAACATGAGTATAGCAATAGAGTAGATATTAGCTAACATGAGTATAGCAATAGAGTAGATATTAGCTAACATGAGTATAGCTACAGAGTAGATATTAGCTAACATGAGTATAGCTACAGAGTAGATATTAGCTAACATGAGTATAGCTACAGAGTAGATATTAGCTAACATGAGTATAGCTACAGAGTAGATATTAGCTAGCATGAGTATAACTACAGAGTAGATATTAGCTAACATGAGTATAGCAACAGAGTAAATATTAGCTAACATGAGTATAGCAATAGAGTAGATATTAGCTAACATGAGTATAGCAACAGAGTATATATTAGCTAACATGAGTATAGCAATAGAGTAGATATTAGCTAACATGAGTATAGCTACAGAGTAGATATTAGCTAACATGAGTATAGCAACAGAGTAGATATTAGCTAACATGAGTATAGCAACAGAGTAGATATTAGCTAACATGAGTATAGCAATAGAGTAGATATTAGCTAACATGAGTATAACTACAGAGTATATATTAGCTAACATGAGTATAGCAACAGAGTAGATATTAGCTAACATGAGTATAACTACAGAGTAGATATTAGCTAACATGAGTATAGCAACAGAGTAGATATTAGCTAACATGAGTATAACTACAGAGTAGATATTAGCTAACATGAGTATAGCAATAGAGTAGATATTAGCTAACATGAGTATAGCTACAGAGTAGATATTAGCTAACATGAGTATAGCTACAGAGTAGATATTAGCTAACATGAGTATAGCTACAGAGTAGATATTAGCTAGCATGAGTATAACTACAGAGTAGATATTAGCTAACATGAGTATAGCAACAGAGTAGATATTAGCTAACATGAGTATAGCAATAGAGTAGATATTAGCTAACATGAGTATAGCAACAGAGTATATATTAGCTAACATGAGTATAGCAATAGAGTAGATATTAGCTAACATGAGTATAGCTACAGAGTAGATATTAGCTAACATGAGTATAGCAACAGAGTAGATATTAGCTAGCATGAGTATAACTACAGAGTAGATATTAGCTAACATGAGTATAACTACAGAGTAGATATTAGCTAACATGAGTATAGCAACAGAGTAGATATTAGCTAACATGAGTATAGCAATAGAGTAGATATTAGCTAACATGAGTATAGCAACAGAGTATATATTAGCTAACATGAGTATAGCAACAGAGTAGATATTAGCTAACATGAGTATAGCAACAGAGTAGATATTAGCTAACATGAGTATAGCAATAGAGTAGATATTAGCTAACATGAGTATAGTAACAGAGTATATATTAGCTAACATGAGTATAGCAACAGAGTAGATATTAGCTAACATGAGTATAGCAATAGAGTAGATATTAGCTAACATGAGTATAACTACAGAGTAGATATTAGCTAACATGAGTATAGCAACAGAGTAGATATTAGCTAACATGAGTATAGCTACAGAGTAGATATTAGCTAACATGAGTATAGCTAACAGAGTAGATATTAGCTAACATGAGTATAGCTACAGAGTAGATATTAGCTAACATGAGTATAGCAACAGAGTAGATATTAGCTAACATGAGTATAGCAACAGAGTAGATATTAGCTAACATGAGTATAGCAATAGAGTAGATATTAGCTAACATGAGTATAGCAACAGAGTAGATATTAGCTAACATGAGTATAGCAACAGAGTAGATATTAGCTAACATGAGTATAGCAACAGAGTAGATATTAGCTAACATGAGTATAACTAACATGAGAGTAGATATTAGCTAACATGAGTATAGCAACAGAGTAGATATTAGCTAACATGAGTATAACTACAGAGTAGATATTAGCTAACATGAGTATAGCAACAGAGTAGATATTAGCTAACATGAGTATAGCAACAGAGTAGATATTAGCTAACATGAGTATAACTACAGAGTAGATATTAGCTAACATGAGTATAACTACAGAGTAGATATTAGCTAACATGAGTATAACTACAAAGTAGATATTAGCTAACATGAGTATAGCAACAGAGTAGATATTAGCTAACATGAGTATAGCAATAGAGTAGATATTAGCTAACATGAGTATAGCAACAGAGTAGATATTAGCTAACATGAGTATAGCAACAGAGTAGATATTAGCTAACATGAGTATAGCAACAGAGTAGATATTAGCTAACATGAGTATAGCAACAGAGTAGATATTAGCTAACATGAGTATAGCAACAGAGTAGATATTAGCTAACATGAGTATAGCAACAGAGTAGATATTAGCTAACATGAGTATAGCAATAGAGTAGATATTAGCTAACATGAGTATAGCTACAGAGTAGATATTAGCTAACATGAGTATAGCTACAGAGTAGATATTAGCTAGCATGAGTATAACTACAGAGTAGATATTAGCTAGCATGAGTATAACTACAGAGTAGATATTAGCTAACATGAGTATAACTACAGAGTAGATATTAGCTAACATGAGTATAGCAATAGAGTAGATATTAGCTAACATGAGTATAGCAACAGAGTATATATTAGCTAACATGAGTATAGCAACAGAGTAGATATTAGCTAACATGAGTATAGCAACAGAGTAGATATTAGCTAACATGAGTATAGCTACAGAGTAGATATTAGCTAACATGAGTATAGCAACAGAGTAGATATTAGCTAACATGAGTATAGCAACAGAGTAGATATTAGCTAACATGAGTATAGCTACAGAGTAGATATTAGCTAACATGAGTATAGCTACAGAGTAGATATTAGCTAGCATGAGTATAACTACAGAGTAGATATTAGCTAACATGAGTATAGCAACAGAGTAGATATTAGCTAACATGAGTATAGCAATAGAGTAGATATTAGCTAACATGAGTATAGCAACAGAGTAGATATTAGCTAACATGAGTATAGCAATAGAGTAGATATTAGCTAACATGAGTATAGCTACAGAGTAGATATTAGCTAACATGAGTATAGCTACAGAGTAGATATTAGCTAGCATGAGTATAACTACAGAGTAGATATTAGCTAACATGAGTATAACTACAGAGTAGATATTAGCTAACATGAGTATAGCAACAGAGTAGATATTAGCTAACATGAGTATAGCAACAGAGTAGATATTAGCTAACATGAGTATAGCAATAGAGTAGATATTAGCTAACATGAGTATAGCAACAGAGTATATATTAGCTAACATGAGTATAGCAACAGAGTAGATATTAGCTAACATGAGTATAGCAACAGAGTAGATATTAGCTAACATGAGTATAGCAACAGAGTAGATATTAGCTAACATGAGTATAGCAATAGAGTAGATATTAGCTAACATGAGTATAGCAACAGAGTAGATATTAGCTAACATGAGTATAGCAATAGAGTAGATATTAGCTAACATGAGTATAACTACAGAGTAGATATTAGCTAACATGAGTATAGCAACAGAGTAGATATTAGCTAACATGAGTATAGCAACAGAGTAGATATTAGCTAACATGAGTATAGCTACAGAGTAGATATTAGCTAACATGAGTATAGCTACAGAGTAGATATTAGCTAACATGAGTATAGCTACAGAGTAGATATTAGCTAGCATGAGTATAACTACAGAGTAGATATTAGCTAGCATGAGTATAACTACAGAGTAGATATTAGCTAACATGAGTATAGCAACAGAGTAGATATTAGCTAACATGAGTATAGCAATAGAGTAGATATTAGCTAACATGAGTATAGCAACAGAGTAGATATTAGCTAACATGAGTATAGCAACATAGTAGATATTATTAACATGAGTATAGCAATAGAGTAGATATTAGCTAACATGAGTATAACTACAGAGTAGATATTAGCTAACATGAGTATAACTACAGAGTAGATATTAGCTAACATGAGTATAGCAACAGAGTAGATATTAGCTAACATGAGTATAGCAACAGAGTAGATATTAGCTAACATGAGTATAGCAACAGAGTAGATATTAGCTAACATGAGTATAACTACAGAGTAGATATTAGCTAACATGAGTATAACTACAGAGTAGATATTAGCTAACATGAGTATAGCTACAGAGTAGATATTAGCTAGCATGAGTATAACTACAGAGTAGATATTAGCTAACATGAGTATAGCAACAGAGTAGATATTAGCTAACATGAGTATAGCAACAGAGTAGATATTAGCTAACATGAGTATAGCAATAGAGTAGATATTAGCTAACATGAGTATAGCAACAGAGTAGATATTAGCTAACATGAGTATAACTACAGAGTAGATATTAGCTAACATGAGTATAACTACAGAGTAGATATTAGCTAACATGAGTATAGCAACAGAGTAGATATTAGCTAACATGAGTATAGCAACAGAGTAGATATTAGCTAACATGAGTATAGCAACAGAGTAGATATTAGCTAACATGAGTATAGCAACAGAGTAGATATTAGCTAACATGAGTATAGCTACAGAGTAGATATTAGCTAACATGAGTATAGCTACAGAGTAGATATTAGCTAACATGAGTATAGCTACAGAGTAGATATTAGCTAACATGAGTATAGCTACAGATATTAGCTAACATGAGTATAGCAACAGAGTAGACATTAGCGAACAGAAACATGAGTGATGTTCCCCAATAACATTTTGCGACCTGGTGGTTAATTCTCAGGTTTTGCCAACGGTTGTAAACAACAGCTTCTTTTGTATAATGGTTTATCTTTTAGTGTGTGGTATGATTGTCATTACTAAAGATTGTATAGGTGTATGTTTGTAAACTCTTTTTAATTGTATTTGTATGTGATAAACATAAAAGGAAACCGCTATTTATATATAATCTTCAGAAACACATTTTTGTACCAAACTGATCGCATATTTTTGTGTTAGTACTGACAATATTGTCTGAGGCATAATCTACAAACAGATCAACATATGTCATATATTTGCAAGATGTACTTCAGGGTTTCCTTACCAATAATTTATGTTCCTGTTAGGCATGTAGAACTGGGTCAGGGTATCTAGGGGTTCTGCTAGTGGATTTGAACTATAGTAGGGTGTTGAATGAGTCCATTTAATCTTGGCAAACACAAACGGAACATTTTGAGACGAGCACACAATGTGATCATCCTCTGGAGAGTCACAATCTAAATCAGTTTAAGCCAATTAGTCTTTGACGAAAGATGTATAACTTATGTCATTAATACATCTTTCAACAGTATGTACCTTCACTGACTGCAGGATTATTCACTTAATCCAGTAATGTGTGGCTACATTTTCAAACCCAAGCTAAATTGAAATGCCTCAATCATGTCAGTGTTTGGCATAAAGTGTAGAGCAAATTTTTATGTTTTATTTATATTTATTGATCAGATGGTTTCATCTAGAATGACTTACAATGCCAACAATCTATTTGTTCTGATCCACTGATCCAAAACAGTGTGAGGCTGAACGGCCCCAACCCTATCTCTCTAATTGTATGGTTAAGTCACAATATATAATTGTACTTATGATTAAAGTTTTTTGGCCATAGGAATAAGCATGCATGTTAATTTAACTAACAGTTCTTTGTTTTGTCTCGTCCTTAGAGAGTCAAGAGGACATCATTCTCTCTTATGAGCCTGTCATTCGACAAGAGAGTGAGTCTTCAATCTAATACCAGATTGGTCCCAGATTGGTCCCTTGTTCACACCCCTCACATATTTGTAGATATATGTTTATATTGTCTCTGACTGTGGGTAGCAGCTATACCCACATTTACACTGCAGAGTGATGAGGGAATGTTACTGAATGTCAATTTGCCAAATGTTCTCTTTCAGTAAACTACACCAGACCAGTCATAATCCTTGGACCAATGAAGGACAGAATCAATGACGACCTAATATCAGAATTCCCTGATAAATTTGGTTCCTGTGTACCACGTATGTACCGCAGATTATAGTATGTACCTGAGATTAGAGATTAACACTGTCAGGGTCTAACCCTATAGATTATAGATTAACACTGTCAGGGTCTAACCCTATAGATTATAGATTAACACTGTCAGGGTCTAACCCTATAGATTATAGATTAACACTGTCAGGGTCTAACCCTATAGATTATAGATTAACACTGTCAGGGTCTAACCCTATAGATTATAGATTAACACTGTCAGGGTCTAACCCTATAGATTAACACTGTCAGGGACTAACCCTATAGATTAGAGATTAACACTGTCAGGGTCTAACCCTAT
Organism: Dallia pectoralis; assembly: GCA_029465975.1. NCBI lineage: Eukaryota > Metazoa > Chordata > Actinopteri > Esociformes > Umbridae > Dallia > Dallia pectoralis. The sequence goes on from CM055746.1 coordinate 202,184, forward strand.
AGATTAGAGATTAACACTGTCAGGGTCTAACCCTATAGATTAGAGATTAACACTGTCAGGGTCTAACCCTATAGATTATCACTGTCAGGGTCTAACCCTATAGATTAACACTGTCAGGGTCTAACCCTATAGATTATAGATTAACACTGTCAGGGTCTAACCCTATAGATTAACACTGTCAGGGACTAACCCTATAGATTAGAGATTAACACTGTCAGGGTCTAACCCTATAGACTAGAGATTAACACTGTCAGGGTCTAACCCTATAGATTATAGATTAACACAGTCAGGGTCTAACCCTATAGATTATAGATTAACACTGTCAGGGTCTAACCCTATAGATTATAGATTAACACTGTCGGCGTCTAACCCTAAAGATGATAGAATATTATGATTATAGATGTTTTACCCTTCCTTCATTTGTTATGTTGTCATAGTATTTATTATGTTAAATTGTTTGTTTTGAAAATTACATATTTCAAATTTCATGTGAAGAATCTCACTAATGAGCCGAAAACATTATAACCCTAATATGCTGTTGGTCCTCTCACTAATATGCTGTTAGTCCTCTCACTAATAAGCTGTTAGTCCTCTCACTAATACGCTGTTAGTCCTCTCACTAATACGCTGTTAGTCATCTCACTAATATGCTGTTAGTCATCTCACTAATATGATGTTAGTCATCTCACTAATATGCTGTTAGTCCTCTCACTAATATGCTGTTAGTCATCTCACTAATATGCTGTTAGTCATCTCACTAATACGCTGTTAGTCTTCTCACTAATACGCTGTTAGTCATCTCACTAATACGCTGTTAGTCCTCTCACTAATATGCTGTTAGTCATCTCACTAATACGCTGTTAGTCCTCTCACTAATACGCTGTTAGTCATCTCACTAATACGCTGTTAGTCCTTTCACTAATACGCTGTTAGTCATCTCACTAATATGCTGTTAGTCATCTCACTAATATGCTGTTAGTCCTCTAACTAATACGCTGTTAGTCCTTTCACTAATACGCTGTTAGTCATCTCACTAATATGCTGTTAGTCATCTCACTAATATGCTGTTAGTCCTCTAACTAATATGCTGTTAGTCATCTCACTAATATGCTGTTAGTCATCTCACTAATACGCTTTAGTCATCTCACTAATATGCTGTTAGTCCTCTCACTAATACGCTGTTAGTCATCTCCCTAATACGCTGTTAGTCATCTCCCTAATACGCTGTTAGTCATCTCCCTAAAACGCTGTTAGTCATCTCACTAATATGCTGTTAGTCATCTTACTAATATGCTGTTAGTCATCTCACTAATACGCTGTTAGTCATCTCTCTAATACGCTGTTAGTCATCTCACTAATATGCTGTTAGTCCTCTCACTAATACGCTGTTAGTCATCTCACTAATACGCTGTTAGTCATCTCACTAATACGCTGTTAGTCCTCTCACTAATACGCTGTTAGTCCTCTCACTAATACGCTGTTAGTCATCTCACTAATACGCTGTTATTCCTCTCACTAATACGCTGTTAGTCATCTCACTAATATGCTGTTAGTCATCTCACTAATATGCTGTTAGTCATCTCACTAATATGCTGTTAGTCATCTCACTAATATGCTGTTAGTCCTCTCACTAATACGCTGTTAGTCCTCTCACTAATACGCTGTTAGTCATCTCACTAATACGCTGTTAGTCATCTCACTAATACGCTGTTAGTCATCTCACTAATACGCTGTTAGTCATCTCAATAATACGCTGTTAGTCATCTCACTAATACGCTGTTAGTCATCTCACTAATACGCTGTTAGTCCTCTCACTAATACGCTGTTAGTCATCTCACTAATACGCTGTTAGTCCTCTCACTAATACGCTGTTAGTCCTCTCACTAATACGCTGTTAGTCCTCTCACTAATACGCTGTTAGTCCTCTCACTAATACGCTGTTAGTCCTCTCACTAATACGCTGTTAGTCCTCTCACTAATACGCTGTTAGTCATCTCTCACTAATACGCTGTTAGTCCTCTCACTAATACGCTGTTAGTCCTCTCACTAATACGCTGTTAGTCCTCTCACTAATACGCTGTTAGTCATCTCACTAATACGCTGTTAGTCATCTCACTAATACGCTGTTAGTCATCTCACTAATACGCTGTTAGTCATCTCACTAATACGCTGTTAGTCATCTCACTAATACGCTGTTAGTCATCTCACTAATACGCTGTTAGTCATCTCAGTCATCTCACTAATACGCTGTTAGTCATCTCACTAGTCATACGCTGTTAGTCATCTCACTAATACGCTGTTAGTCATCTCACTAATACGCTGTTAGTCCTCTCACTAATACGCTGTTAGTCCTCTCACTAATACGCTGTTAGTCCTCTCACTAATACGCTGTTAGTCCTCTCACTAATACGCTGTTAGTCATCTCACTAATACGCTGTTAGTCATCTCACTAATACGCTGTTAGTCATCTCACTAATACGCTGTTAGTCATCTCACTAATACGCTGTTAGTCATCTCACTAATACGCTGTTAGTCATCTCACTAATACGCTGTTAGTCATCTCACTAATACGCTGTTAGTCATCTCACTAATACGCTGTTAGTCATCTCACTAATACGCTGTTAGTCATCTCACTAATACGCTGTTAGTCATCTCACTAATACGCTGTTAGTCATCTCACTAATACGCTGTTAGTCCTCTCACTAATACGCTGTTAGTCCTCTCACTAATACGCTGTTAGTCCTCTCACTAATACGCTGTTAGTCCTCTCACTAATACGCTGTTAGTCATCTCACTAATACGCTGTTAGTCATCTCACTAATACGCTGTTAGTCATCTCACGCTGTTAGTCATCTCACGCTGTTAGTCATCTCACTAATACGCTGTTAGTCATCTCACTAATACGCTGTTAGTCATCTCACTATCTACTAATACGCTGTTAGTCACTAATACGCTGTTAGTCATCTCACTAATACGCTGTTAGTCATCTCACTAATACGCTGTTAGTCATCTCACTAATACGCTGTTAGTCCTCTCACTAATACGCTGTTAGTCCTCTCACTAATACGCTGTTAGTCCTCTCACTAATACGCTGTTAGTCCTCTCACTAATACGCTGTTAGTCCTCTCACTAATACGCTGTTATTCCTCTCACTAATACGCTGTTAGTCATCTCACTAATACGCTGTTAGTCATCTCACTAATACGCTGTTAGTCATCTCACTAATACGCTGTTAGTCATCTCACTAATACGCTGTTAGTCATCTCACTAATACGCTGTTAGTCATCTCACTAATACGCTGTTAGTCATCTCACTAATACGCTGTTAGTCCTCTCACTAATACGCTGTTAGTCCTCTCACTAATACGCTGTTAGTCCTCTCACTAATACGCTGTTAGTCCTCTCACTAATACGCTGTTAGTCCTCTCACTAATACGCTGTTAGTCCTCTCACTAATACGCTGTTAGTCATCTCACTAATACGCTGTTAGTCCTCTCACTAATACGCTGTTAGTCCTCTCACTAATACGCTGTTAGTCCTCTCACTAATACGCTGTTAGTCCTCTCACTAATACGCTGTTAGTCCTCTCACTAATACGCTGTTAGTCCTCTCACTAATACGCTGTTAGTCCTCTCACTAATACGCTGTTAGTCCTCTCACTAATACGCTGTTAGTCCTCTCACTAATACGCTGTTAGTCCTCTCACTAATACGCTGTTAGTCCTCTGTTAGTCCTCTCACTAATACGCTGTTAGTCATCTCACTAATACGCTGTTAGTCCTCTCACTAATACGCTGTTAGTCCTCTCACTAATACGCTGTTAGTCATCTCCCTAATACGCTGTTAGTCATCTCCCTAATACGCTCTTTGTCCTCTCACTAATACGCTCTTTGTCCTCTCACTAATATGCTGTTAGTCCTCTCAAAAGGTTTGATATCTGGCACCAAACACTTCTGACTGAGAGCGACCCACCTACCATTTCAGAGATGATTAGCCGTAATAATTTACCCTTGGTTCAAAGTTTCTTCGATTTTTACTCATCAATCCAACACGTTGACTACGAGAACTGATTTTTTTGCTTCTCATTAATCTATGTGATCTTATCGTCTAATCTACCCAGATCATGACATGTGCACTTGTTTGAACTGATGTTTGCTTCTCATTAATCTACCATGTGATCTTATCTTACCCAGATCATGACATGTGCACTTGTTTGAACTGATGTTTGCTTCTCATTAATCTACCATGTGATCTTATCGCCTAATCTAACCAGATCATAACATGTACCCTTGTTTTTGCAATGGTCACCATTATTTGCTACAACTGTGGTCTTAATGTTTTGGCTCATCATTGTATTTTTTGAGTTGCCCCTTTAAATACATTTCACATCACTGTGTATGTAATATCATATCTTCTGATCGTTGTAACTATTATTTATTGGTTTTATTTGCTTATCTTTTCATTCCATCTATTTTTTACAACCATGATAAAGCAGCTAACAGTTCAGGGCAATCAGGTATGTGAGACAGTTGAGTTGCAGGTGGACAGAATATAATGTAACCCAGTTGTTGTAAAAGACAATGTAGGAAACTGTAGTTAAAGATCTTCCATCATTTTGATAATATTAATTTAGAAGCAGTCTGTAGATGTCTTGAAGAATGTTGTTTTGTGTTGTCACTTGTAGATAAACAGATTCCTGTGTAATGTACAATGCATTTATTAACAGGATTTAAGATGTATTGTATTCGACTAGATTTGATATTTTCATACATTTACTATAACACAAACCAAAATCCAACTAAAAGCACTTTGTAAAAGGACAAATATATGTAGGTTTTTATATTAGGCTAATCTCAAACACCATTATTTAGCGTAATTGCACTTTTGTTTTCTGTAGACTTTTATATCCACTGTATATCTGCCAAGAAAAAATTCTTTTGAGGTTAGTTTAGGAACATTCAGATTGACATCCATCCAACAAAATATCATAAGAGTTTAGGATTTATGAAGACACAACCCCCTATATAAGATTAAAAGTAATCCTAATCTATCTATAACCCTAATCTGTCCATAATCCTAATCTGTCCATAATCCTAATCTGTCCATAACCCTAATCTGTCCATAACCCTAATCTGTCCATAATCCTAATCTGTCCATAATCCTAATCTGTCCATAACCTAATCCCATAACCCTAATCTGTCCATAACCCTAATCTGTCCATAACCTAATCTGTCCATAACCCTAACCCTAATCTGTAACCAATAACCATAATCCTAATCTGTCCATAATCCTAATCTGTCCATAACCTAATCTGTCCATAACCCTAATCTGTCCATAACCCTAATCTGTCCATAACCCTAATCTGTCCATAACCCTAATCTGTCCATAACCCTAATCTGTCCATAATCCTAATCTGTCCATAATCCTAATCTGTCCATAATCCTAATCTGTCCATAATCCTAATCTGTCCATAATCCTAATCTGTCCATAATCCTAATCTGTCCATAATCCTAATCTGTCCATAATCCTAATCTGTCCATAACCTAATCTGTCCATAATCCTAATCTGTCCATAATCCTAATCTGTCCATAATCCTAATCTGTCCATAATCCTAATCTGTCCATAATCCTAATCTGTCCATAATCCTAATCTGTCCATAATCCTAATATGTCCATAATGCTAATATGTCCATTTTTTCTCTTAAATTTGTACTGGGGTATTTAACCTAATTTATTTACCCTTTATCCTCCTCTACACCTAAGATACAACTCGATCCAGGCGGGACTACGAGGTCAATGGGCGCGACTACCATTTTGTAATGTCCAGAGAACAAATGGAGCAGGACATCCAAGAGCACAAGTTCATTGAAGCGGGCCAGTACAACGACAATCTGTATGGAACCAGCGTTCAGTCGGTCAAATATGTGGCTGAGAGGGTAACTGTCTATGCTGTTGCTATGGAGATACACTCTGTGGCCACTATTATAGGTGCACCCATTTATATGTGATATATAGAGATACACTCTGTGGCCACTATTATAGGTGCACCCATTTATATGTGATATATAGAGATACACTCTGTGGCCACTATTATAGGTGCACCCATTTATATGTGATATATAGAGATACACTCTGTGGCCACTATTATAGGTGCACCCATTTATATGTGATATATAGAGATACACTCTGTGGCCACTATTATAGGTGCACCCATTTATATGTGATATATAGAGATACACTCTGTGGCCACTATTATAGGTGCACCCATTTATATGTGATATATAGAGATACACTCTGTGGTCACTATTATAGGTGCACCCATTTATATGTGATATATAGAGATACACTCTGTGGCCACTATTATAGGTGCACCCATTTATATGTGATATATAGAGATACACTCTGTGGCCACTATTATAGGTGCACCCATTTATATGTGATATATAGAGATGCACTCTGTGGCCACTATTATAGGTGCACCCATTTATATGTGATATATAGAGATACACTCTGTGGCCACTATTATAGGTGCACCCATTTATATGTGATATATAGAGATACACTCTGTGGCCACTATTATAGGTGCACCCATTTATATGTGATATATAGAGATACACTCTGTGGCCACTATTATAGGTGCACCCATTTATATGTGATATATAGAGATACACTCTGTGGCCACTATTATAGGTGCACCCATTTATATGTGATATATAGAGATACACTCTGTGGCCACTATTATAGGTGCACCCATTTATATGTGATATATAGAGATACACTCTGTGGCCACTATTATAGGTGCACCCATTTATATGTGATATATAGAGATACACTCTGTGGCCACTATTATAGGTGCACCCATTTATATGTGATATATAGAGATACACTCTGTGGCCACTATTATAGGTGCACCCATTTATATGTGATATATAGAGATACACTCTGTGGCCACTATTATAGGTGCACCCATTTATATGTGATATATAGAGATACACTCTGTGGCCACTATTATAGGTGCACCCATTTATATGTGATATATAGAGATACACTCTGTGGCCACTATTATAGGTGCACCCATTTATATGTGATATATAGAGATACACTCTGTGGCCACTATTATAGGTGCACCCATTTATATGTGATATATAGAGATACACTCTGTGGCCACTATTATAGGTGCACCCATTTATATGTGATATATAGAGATACACTCTGTGGCCACTATTATAGGTGCACCCATTTATATGTGATATATAGAGATACACTCTGTGGCCACTATTATAGGTGCACCCATTTATATGTGATATATAGAGATGCACTCTGTGGCCACTATTATAGGTGCACCCATTTATATGTGATATATAGAGATACACTCTGTGGCCACTATTATAGGTGCACCCATTTATATGTGATATATAGAGATACACTCTGTGGCCACTATTATAGGTGCACCCATTTATATGTGATATATAGAGATACACTCTGTGGCCACTATTATAGGTGCACCCATTTATATGTGATATATAGAGATACACTCTGTGGCCACTATTATAGGTGCACCCATTTATATGTGATATATAGAGATACACTCTGTGGCCACTATTATAGGTGCACCCATTTATATGTGATATATAGAGATACACTCTGTGGCCACTATTATAGGTGCACCCATTTATATGTGATATATAGAGATACACTCTGTGGCCACTATTATAGGTGCACCCATTTATATGTGATATATAGAGATACACTCTGTGGCCACTATTATAGGTGCACCCATTTATATGTGATATATAGAGATACACTCTGTGGCCACTATTATAGGTGCACCCATTTATATGTGATATATAGAGATACACTCTGTGGCCACTATTATAGGTGCACCCATTTATATGTGATATATAGAGATACACTCTGTGGCCACTATTATAGGTGCACCCATTTATATGTGATATATAGAGATACACTCTGTGGCCACTATTATAGGTGCACCCATTTATATGTGATATATAGAGATACACTCTGTGGCCACTATTATAGGTGCACCCATTTATATGTGATATATAGAGATACACTCTGTGGCCACTATTATAGGTGCACCCATTTATATGTGATATATAGAGATACACTCTGTGGCCACTATTATAGGTGCACCCATTTATATGTGATATATAGAGATACACTCTGTGGCCACTATTATAGGTGCACCCATTTATATGTGATATATAGAGATACACTCTGTGGCCACTATTATAGGTGCACCCATTTATATGTGATATATAGAGATACACTCTGTGGCCACTATTATAGGTGCACCCATTTATATGTGATATATAGAGATACACTCTGTGGCCACTATTATAGGTGCACCCATTTATATGTGATATATAGAGATACACTCTGTGGCCACTATTATAGGTGCACCCATTTATATGTGATATATAGAGATACACTCTGTGGCCACTATTATAGGTGCACCCATTTATATGTGATATATAGAGATACACTCTGTGGCCACTATTATAGGTGCACCCATTTATATGTGATATATAGAGATACACTCTGTGGCCACTATTATAGGTGCACCAACACATAACACTGCTAATCTCGGTAATGTGGAACCTGTCAGTGGGTGAGATATATTAGGCAGCAAGTGCACATTTTGTTCTTAAAGTTGATGTGTTAAAAGCAAGGAAAATGTGCCAGCATAAAGTCATGATGCACGTAGAGAGAGAAGGTCCCTGACGTCCGATACAGACGAGTGAAGGTCCCTGACGTCCGATACAGACGAGTGAAGGTCCTTGACGTCCGATACAACAGACGAGGGAAGGTCCCTGACGTCCGATACAACAGACGAGTGAAGGTCCCTGACGTCCGATACAACAGACGAGTGAAGGTCCCTGACGTCCGATACAACAGACGAGTGAAGGTCCCTGACGTCCGATACAACAGACGAGTGAAGGTCCCTGACGTCCGATACAACAGACGAGTGAAGGTCCCTGACGTCCGATACTACAGACGAGTGAAGGTCCCTGACGTCCGATACAGACGAGTGAAGGTCCCTGATGTCCGATACAACAGACGAGTGAAGGTCCCTGACGTCCGATACAACAGACGAGTGAAGGTCCCTGACGTCCGATACAACAGACGAGTGAAGGTCCCTGACGTCCGATACAACAGACGAGTGAAGGTCCCTGACGTCCGATACAACAGACGAGTGAAGGTCCCTGACGTCCGATACAACAGACGAGTGAAGGTCCCTGACGTCCGATACAACAGACGAGTGAAGGCACCTGACGTCCGATATAGACGAGTGAAGGTCCCTGACGTCCGATACTACAGACGAGTGAAGGTCCCTGACGTCCGATACAGACGAGTGAAGGTCCCTGATGTCCGATACAACAGACGAGTGAAGGTCCCTGATGTCCGATACAACAGACGAGTGAAGGCACCTGACGTCCGATATAGACGAGTGAAGGTCCCTGACGTCCGATACTACAGACGAGTGAAGGTCCCTGACGTCCGATACAGACGAGTGAAGGTCCCTGATGTCCGATACAACAGACGAGTGAAGGCACCTGATGTCCGATACAGACGAGTGAAGGCACCTGATGTCCGATATAGACGAGTGAAGGCACCTGACGTCCGATACAGACGAGTGAAGGCACCTGACGTCCGATACAGACGAGTGAAGGCACCTGATGTCTGATACAACAGACGAGTGAAGGTCCCTGATGTCCGATATAGACGAGTGAAGGCACCTGACGTCCGATACAGACGAGTGAAGGCACCTGACGTCCGATACAGACGAGTGAAGGTCCCTGATGTCTGATACAACAGACGAGTGAAGGTCCCTGATGTCCGATACAACAGACAAGTGAAGGTCCCTGACGTCCGATACAACAGACGAGTGAAGGCACCTGACGTCCGATACAACAGACGAGTGAAGGTCCCTGATGTCCGATACAGACGAGTGAAGGTCCCTGACGTCCGATACAGACGAGTGAAGGCACCTGACGTCCGATACAGACGAGTGAAGGTCCCTGATGTCTGATACAACAGACGAGTGAAGGCACCTGACGTCCGATACAACAGACGAGTGAAGGTCCCTGACGTCCGATACAACAGACGAGTGAAGGCACCTGATGTCCGATACAGATGCCATGATAACCAGTGTTATTTCACTTTGCCTTTCAGGGGTCATATTTCACCCTGTCAGTTTGTATTTCTAGCGTGTATGTATGTCTAGTGTCTAGCGTGTATGTATGTCTAGTGTCTAGCGTGTATGTATGTCTAGTGTCTAGCGTGTATGTACGTCTAGTGTCTAGCGTGTATGTCTAGTGTTTATCTAGTGTCTAGCGTGTATGTATGTCTAGTGTCTAGCGTGTATGTATGTCTAGTGTCTAGCGTGTATGTACGTCTAGTGTCTAGCGTGTATGTATGTCTAGTGTTTATCTAGTGTCTAGCGTGTATGTATGTCTAGTGTCTAGCGTGTATGTATGTCTAGTGTCTAGCGTGTATGTACGTCTAGTGTCTAGCGTGTATGTATGTCTAGTGTTTATCTAGTGTCTAGCGTGTATGTATGTCTAGTGTCTAGCGTGTATGTATGTCTAGTGTATGTCTAGTGTCTAGCGTGTATGTATGTCTAGCGTTTATGTCTAGCGTATATCTAGCGTCTAGTGTGTATGTCTTCCCCTAGTGTATCTAACTTTTGGTAGTCTTGATGTAAACTGTCTATTTGCTCTGTTAGCAGGGTAAACACTGCATACTGGACGTCTCTGGAAATGCCATAAGACGACTACAAGTAGCACAACTGCATCCTATTGCCATCTTTATAAAGCCCAAGTCCATCGATTCATTAATGTGAGTTGTTCATGTATTCCATAGCAGCCGTCTACTACAATAGTTCCCAAACTTGTTCAATTACTGTACTTTGGACAGAATTTTGTTCTGCTTGGAGGACCCTTAATTCCACTAGTAAGCCTATGGTGTCATGTTTTCACGTCCCCCCATCTAGAAGCCAAGTTCCCCCCCCATCTAGAGGCCAAGTTCCCCCCCATCTAGGGGCCAAGTCCCCCCCATCTAGAGGCCATGTCCCTCCCCATCTAGGGGCCAAGCCCCCCCCATCTAGGGGCCAAGCCCCCCCATCTAGGGGCCAAGTCCCCCCCATCTAGGGGCCAAGTCCCCCCCATCTAGGGGCCAAGTCCCCCCCCATCTAGAGGCCAAGTCCCCCCCATCTAGAGGCCAAGTCCCCCCCATCTAGAGGCCATGTTGTCGCCTAATTGAGGAGATGGGCCAATTAGAAATTAAGGTGAAAGGGAACTTGACACACGTTTTCTTAATGAACGTTATTTAGTCAAATTTATTCTACTGTTTCACTGGCTATGAAACATGTAGGGCTCAGTTCCTGGAAGCAACTTAAGCCTATATAAGGCCCTTTCAATTGAGATTCTATATTACTTTATCTTTTCAGGGAGATAAATAAGAGGTTAACCGAAGACCAGGCCAGGAAAACATTTGACCGTGCTATAAAGCTGGAGCAAGAGTTTGGCGGGTTTTTCTCAGGTACAGTATACGTTTTATTGTAAAGTGAAACTGTGCATGTCTTTTTTTAAAGGAATGTGCATGTTCTGGTTTTTCTATGGGTCTTATTTAGCCTGTGGCTGCAGATAAGAGCGTTAGGGACATTCACCCCCTCACCCCTCTAGAACCTTCTTTCTCAAAGCTTTACGTCTGGAGGACATTTATTAACTGCTAATCACATTAATGCTGTGGTTTACTCACCCTTTTCTGAACCACAACGTGGACTCTGCCTCATTTTGCTGAAGCACCAGTTCTGCTGTGCTCAGAGGACACTTTGGTCCTGCAGTTTAGATGAATCAAGCCGAAAGTGGAATTTCTGAAGGCCGCTCCATTAAAAGGACTTTCCTGAATATGTTTTTTCCCCTCCATCGCTCAACATGTTCATGACAGCTCTTGTTGGTTAAAGACTTCCTGATATATTATTGTCAGGTTACTGTTATAATGTATTAAATATCCAAAGTGTTTTAAGATTTGGTTATGCAAATGTATAATCAGATACTGAACACAGTCTAATTCAGGTTGAGTTGAGCAGTGAGATGTAGCTCCGTTAAATCAATCCCCCTCATGTTTATTTTTAGCCAGAGCAGTTTAGGTTCTCTGACACGCAATAATAGCCACTATTTATGTTTATTATGTCAGTAATTGTCACAATCTTGGTTTGGTGTGTATAGGAAGGAAGTAGAAATGACCAAGTTTTTACCTGCAGAAAACACCCCAAAACAAGTCCTCACTAGTACTAACAAAACACCTCAAAACAAATGCATAATACTTAAGTCCTCACTAGTACTAACCAAACAAATGCATAATACTTAAGTCCTCACTAGTACTAACCAATCAAATGCTTAATACTTAAGTCCTCACTAGTACTAATCAAACAAATGCATAATACTTAAGTCCTCACTAGTACTAACCAAACAAATGCATAATACTTAAGTATTGTTTTATGTTACGTTGAGAAGTGATTGAAAGTATATGCGTACAAGTGAGGACTTATTTATTATGCATTTGTTTGATTAGTACTAGTGAGGACTTAAGTCCTCATTAGTACTAACCAAACAAATGCATAAAATGCATAAAACTAAACAATGCAAAGCAAAGTGACAAAATTCCCAGGGAACTAAATAGCCCAACTGATTTGTCAACTCATACCGGCTATGCACCACCAAACCACCCAACCGGAACTAGCCGTGTGGACCCCACAAAAATACCCAGAGTGGGAACAAAAGATTTCCACTTGTGACTAATGAGATATATATATATATATATATATATATATAAAGATTCCTTGTTGATGGACAATCAGCAGATGTATTGTTTTCTGCTGCTTCTGACTGTAATTGAAAATGTTTAATTGTGTCGATACTGATTGTCTTCTCTTAATGTTTTCAGCTCTAGTTCAAGGAGACACCTTAGAGGACATTTATAACCAGTGCAAAATGGTTATAGAGGAGCATTCAGGACCTTACATCTGGATCCCGTCCAAGGAGAAATTATGAGACAAGGGTGATTGGACTGCTAGAAACTGAAAATACTTTGTAAAATATGAGTGATATGATATTGTAAATAATTATCCCCATTAATATCATTTTATTATTGTTTCCATCATTCAATTTCCATATGAATGTTCCTGAATGTACACTGCAAAGTTTAAGATTTTTTCGGGCTTGGACAGTTTGTATATTTAAGTTTTTACATTTAAAAACTGCAACGAAAATGCAATAAACACGGGCATGTGTTTACATCGACACTGTGTGGAATTTAAAATGAATATTTGAAGCGATACACGAAAATCCGATGACAGTTGTTGCCACTAAAACGAAAGGGTGGAAGGTTCTAAACATCTTATTTTTCTGCTTTGCTCAACAGCATTTTGTCCACAAACTTATTTACATCAGTAGTTGACATTTTGTGTCCTCCAACGCTTGTTTACATCAGTAGTTCATATTTTGTGTCCTTCAACACTTATTTATATCAGTAGTTGACATTTTGTGTCTTCCAACGTATGGAGGACCAAGTCTGCCAGAATTAAAAATAAATGAATAAATGCATTAGTACAAGTATTTTAAATCAAAATATACATAAACAAAATTAAATTATAGAATTAAAAACGTATTAATCTGTCGTTTTCACCTATTTATTTCCACAATCATTTATTTCTGTAATTATTTATTTCTGTAAATATTTATTTTCGTTTATATTAATTTCCGTTTAAATTTATTTCCGTTCATATTTAATTTCAAAATCATTTATTTCTGTAATTATTTATTTCTGTAAGTATTTATTTCCGTTTATATTTATTTCCGTTTATATTTATTTCCATTGACATTTATTTCCGTGTATATTTATTTCTGTATTTCCTCAACCGTAGGCAAATGAGGAGGGTGTCAACCATAGTACGTCACAGTGGTATCAGTAATCCTATTGGTTAATCGGTGTAGGAGTTCCAAGATCGACTTTTTATGTCTAGACTGCTATAACTACGGAAGTAATGCACAGGCTATGGCGTTTAAATTTCAAAAAATCGAATAAATGAAAATCCGTCAAACTGTACGTCCTATTTTAATGTAGTGCAAAAAAAATTTGATCACAAGCGACGTGCACAATGAAATGATTTGCGCATGATTGGCCGATATACGAATATATTTATATGTAGGCTATCCCTCCGGTCCACAGTATGCTCACAGCTTCAGTTGTTTGTGTCCTGAGGAGGACACGCAAAGTAAATCGGTTACATTACACTGCGCACAGTGTTTATATCGGACCAAAACGGGTCCAGTTTCATATAGATCAGACCAAACCCAGTTTCATATAGATCAGACCAAAACCAGTTTCATATAGAACGGACCAAAACGGGACCAGTTTCAAGTATAACTAAAACCGGTCCAGTTTCATATAGATCGTACCAAAACGGGTCCAGTTTATAGAACGGACCAAAACAGATCCAGTTTTATATAGGACGGACCAAAACCAGTCCAGTTTCGTAGAGAACGAACCAAAATGGGTCCAGTTTAATATAGATTGACCAAAACCACTAATTTAGGAAAAGTCATGGGACGAGGCTGTAGCTTTTCAACATTACATATACTTATTTTAATTACTAACTGCAACGCCCGCGGGCTGTTGGCGCTCCTAGTTTAACCGCAGTTGGTATCAACTTTCGCAGTGCATTGCCACCCCCCCTGCTGTCCTGAACGTCTACATCTGTTTCTCCCTCTCTGCGCATGATTGCTTTGGTTGAACGATTAAGTCCCGCCCTCTCATTTGCCTACGGTTGTGGAAATACAGAAATATATATATAAACGGAAATAAATGTAAATGGAAATAAATGTAAACGGAAATAAATATAAACGGAAATAAATATGAACGGAAATAAATCATTACAGAAATAAATGATTGTGGAAATAAATAAATCGGATTAAACGACAGATTAATTTAATCTTCTGACGTATTTTGATGTAAAATTGA
Organism: Dallia pectoralis; assembly: GCA_029465975.1. Classification (NCBI taxonomy): domain Eukaryota; kingdom Metazoa; phylum Chordata; class Actinopteri; order Esociformes; family Umbridae; genus Dallia; species Dallia pectoralis. The sequence goes on from CM055746.1 coordinate 217,229, forward strand.
TGTATTTATGGATTTATTAATTTATTTATTTTTAATTCTGGCAGACTTGACACATGACCCTTGAACACAGTTTAATGTAATCTTTGAATTTTTACATTTTTATTTATTCATGTGTTGAATCCAGATTTTTGTATTGGTTTCATTTAAATTAGAAATCTTGTTAACTAGTATTGTTTTTTGTTTAATTCTTCCAAGAGATACAATTATTGTTATTATGCTTTGATTGGAATAAAGACTTAGGAGATTTGTCTCCATGTGGGTGTAGGAAATGCAACACTATATTTTGGTATTGATTAATACTGATAGAGGAAACAACAGGCAATATTTATTAAAACATATGTCAATATAACTTATATATATGTATGTATGTATATATATGTGTGTATATATATGTACATATGTACTGTATATATGTACTCTATATATGTACTCTATATATGTACTCTATATATGTACTCTATATATGTACTCTATATGTATATGTATGTATATATGTACATGAATATCATAATCTAATTCAGTAACTCAAACATCAACTCTCCATTGTGTTCTCAGGAAGAGTAGGAACTCAATTTAAAGTCCACATATGCATGGAATACACATGTGAATAGGACCAATGCAAGCACTCATCTAGTTATATTAGAACCCTTAGCCATGGTATATTGGCCGTGTTATATTGGCCGTGGTATATTGGCCGTGTTATATTGGCCGTGGTATATTGGCCGTGGTATATTGGCCGTGTTATATTGGCCGTGGTATATTGGCCGTGTTATATTGGCCGTGGTATATTGGCCGTGGTATATTGGCCGTGTTATATTGGCCGTGGTATATTGGCCGTGTTATATTGGCCGTGGTATATTGGCCGTGTTATATTGGCCGTGGTATATTGGCCGTGGTATATTGGCCGTGTTATATTGGCCGTGGTATATTGGCCGTGGTATATTGGCCGTGGTATATTGGCCGTGTTATATTGGCCATGCTCCGATTCTCCGGCCAATCTCACGCTCCATTGTTGCCTCACTCGCAAACAAGACCCCAAGGTACTTAAAATCCTTCACTTGGAGTAAAGACTCACTCCCTACCTGGAGTAGGCATTCCACCGTTTTCCTGCTGAGAGTCATGGCCTCAGATTTAGAGGTGCTAATCCTCATCCCAGCCGCTTCGCACTCGGCTGCTAACCGATCCAGTGAGTGCTGCAGGTCACCGACCGATGAAGCCATCAGGACCACATAATCTGCAAAAATCAGTGATGTGACCATCAGCCCACCGAACGGAATCCCCTCCCCACCATGACTACGCCTTGATATCCTGTCCATGAATATCACAAACAGGATTGGTGACAAAGCGCAGCCCTGGCGGAGGCCAACCCCCTCTGGGAACCCCGTCACCCCATTCTCCCGCAGCACCTCCCACAAAATATCCCGGGGTACCCGGTCATCTACACGCCTTCTCCAGATCCACAAAACATAAGGACTCCTTCAGTTGGACAGCTTCCCTGATTCCCTGGTGTTCTAGGGTTACCACCCCTTAACCATACCCCTAACCTTATTAACATACGCCTAACCTTATTACTACACCTAACCTTATTACCATACGCCTAACCTTATTACCATACCCCTAACCTTATCATCATACGCATAACCTTATTACTACACCTAACCTTATTACGATACGCCTAACCTTATCATCATACGCATAACCTTATTACTACCCCTAACCTTATCATCACACGCATAACCTTATTACTACCCCTAACCTTATCATCATACGCATAACCTTATTACTACGCCTAACCTTATCATCATACGCACAACCTTATTACTACACCTAACCTTATTAACATACGCATAACCTTATTACTACACCTAACCTTATCATCATACGCATAACCTTATTACTACGCCTAACCTTATCATCATACGCAAAACCTTATTACTACACCTAACCTTATTAACATACGTCTAACCTTATTACTACACCTAACCTTATTACCATACGCCTAACCTTATTACCATACGCCTAACCTTATCATCATACGCATAACCTTATTACTACACCTAACCTTATTAACATACGCGTAACCTTATTACCATACGCCTAAACTTATTACCATACACCTAACCTTATTACCATACGCCTAACCTTATTACCATACGCCTAACCTTATTACCATACGCCTAACCTTATTACCATACACCTAACCTTATTACCATACACCTAACCTTATTACCATACGCCTAACCTTATTACCATACACCTAACCTTATTACCATACGCCTAAACGTATTACCATACACCTAACCTTATTACCATACGCCTAACCTTATTACCATACGCCTAACCTTATTACCATACGCCTAACCTTATTACCATACACCTAAACTTATTACCATACGCCTAACCTTATTACCATACACCTAAACTTATTAACATACGCCTAACCTTATTACCATACGCCTAACCTTATTACCATACACCTAACCTTATTACCATACACCTAACCTTATTACCATACACCTAACCTTATTACCATACACCTAAACGTATTACCATACACCTAGCCTTAATACCATATTACCTAATTTATGGCAAAAACCATGTCAACAATCATGATGTTCAATGACCTACTGCATTTAAAGTGGTAGTAACACTGGTTTAACGTGAATATGACCAGGTGTGAATATTTGTCAGGGTAACGGTTAATAAACATTTAAGCACTCCCCCCACTCCAGCCATACCAACAGATGAGACAGACCACAGTTGAATAGAAGAAGCAGCTGTATTTTACCAGAAAGGCATCACCAATCCAGAGGGTTTACGGCATTTTCTGTCACATAACATTTCAGTGTAAAAATCCTTCAATAGAAAAATCACCTTCAATAAATTCATAAAAAATTATAATTTCTCAAAAAATAAATCAAAGATACCATCAATTACCACGTAATTTCCAATGGAAGTAGAAAAACCATATGCATTTTTTACCTAACATTATTTATTTTGCTTAAGAACAAATCTATGATTGTAAGAGTGATTACGTTGCAAGGCAGAGTTGCATTAGCCACAGACGGAGCTAATGTAATGGGTATTAAGTGTGTTAGAGGTAACAGAGGGAGATAATGTAATGGGTATTAAGTGTGTTAGAGGTAACAGAGGGAGATAATGTAATGGTTATTAAGTGTGTTAGAGGTAACAGAGGGAGATAATGTAATGGGTATTAAGTGTGTTAGAGGTAACAGAGGGAGATAATGTAATGGGTATTAAGTGTGTTAGAGGTAACAGAGGGAGATAATGTAATGGGTATTAAGTGTGTTAGAGGTAACAGAGGGAGATAATGTAATGGGTATTAAGTGTGTTAGAGGTTACAGAGGGAGATAATGTAATGGGTATTAAGTGTGTTAGAGGTAACAGAGGGAGATAATGTAATGGGTATTAAGTGTGTTAGAGGTAACAGAGGGAGATAATGTAATGGGTATTAAGTGTGTTAGAGGTAACAGAGGGAGATAATGTAATGGGTATTAAGTGTGTTAGAGGTAACAGAGGGAGATAATGTAATGGGTATTAAGTGTGTTAGAGGCAACAGAGGGAGATAATGAAATGGGTGTTTGCCTTTAGAAGAACATACAGTCAAGTAAAATACCCTGGACTACACAGTGATATGAGGCAGTTATAAGTACAGTTTATCCCATTTTACTCCTGAAAAGTCGGCAGTGTTATAGAAGCGAAGCAAATGTTTTTTGGATGAGGCGAGAAGCTTTAGGTAATTGGGAAATGGATAACCCTTATCTAGATGGGCTGGGTTAGGGTTTAGGGTTTAGGGTTAGGGTTTAGGGTTAGGGTTATGCACTGGGAGCTACTAAATGTCACTGACATAAGAAACCTTTGCATTCTTTAACCAACGCTAACCAACACTCACTAACCAACACTCACTAACCAACACTCACTAACCAACACTCACTAACCAACACTCACTAACCAACACCCACTAACCAACACCCACTAACCAACACCCACTAACCAACACCCACTAACCAACACCCACTAACCAACACCCACTAACCAACACTCACTAACCAACACTCACTAACCAACACTCACTAACCAACACTCACTAACCAACACCCACTAACCAACACCCACTAACCAACACCCACTAACCAACACCCACTAACCAACACCCACTAACCAACACCCACTAACCAACACTCACCAACACCCACTAACCAACACCCACTAACCAACACCCACTAACCAACACCCACTAACCAACACCCACTAACCAACACCCACTAACCAACACCCACTAACCAACACCCACTAACCAACACCCACTAACCAACACCCACTAACCAACACTCACTAACCAACACCCACTAACCAACACCCACTAACCAACACCCACTAACCAACACTCACTAACCAACACCCACTAACCAACACCCACTAACCAACACCCACTAACCAACACTCACTAACCAACACTCACTAACCAACACCCACTAACCAACACCCACTAACCAACACCCACTAACCAACACCCACTAACCAACACCCACTAACCATCACTCACTAACCAACACCCACTAACCAACACTCACTGTCCCAAATTAGTTAGATTTTGGTTATTCTGTATTATGAGGAATATTTGCACGTTCGGTTCACGTCTGGAATCACTGCTATTCCAACAACCCTTAATAATGGCTATTGTATATATCTACCAGCATCATCACCTTACTAATGGCTATTGTATATATCTACCAGCATCATCACTTTACTAATGGCTATTGTATATATCTACCAGCATCATCACCTTACTAATGGCTATTGTATATATCTACCAGCATCATCACTTTACTAATGGCTATTGTATATATCTACCAGCATCATCACTTTACTAATGGCTATTGTATATATCTACCAGCATCATCACTTTAATAATGGCTATTGTATATATCTACCAGCATCATCACTTTACTAATGGCTATTGTATATATCTACCAGCATCATCACTTTACTAATGGCTATTGTATATATCTACCAGCATCATCACTTTACTAATGGCTATTGTATATATCTACCAGCATCATCACTTTACTAATGGCTATTGTATATATCTACCAGCATCATCACTTTACTAATGGCTATTGTATATATCTACCAGCATCATCACTTTACTAATGGCTATTGTATATATCTACCAGCATCATCACCTTACTAATGGCTATTGTATATATCTACCAGCATCATCACTTTACTAATGGCTATTGTATATATCTACCAGCATCATCACTTTACTAATGGCTATTGTATATATCTACCAGCATCATCACTTTACTAATGGCTATTGTATATATCTACCAGCATCATCACCTTACTAATGGCTATTGTATATATCTACCAGCATCAAAATTAAGGCATAGGCTATGTCCCATGTGCATTTAAAACAATTAAGGCGTAGGCTATGTCTCATATGCATTTAAAACTACTAAGGCGTAGGCTATGTCTCATATGCATTTAAAACTATTAAGGCGTAGGCTATGTCCCATATGCATTTAAAACTATTAAGGCGTAGGCTATGTCTCATATGCATTTAAAACTATTAAGGCGTAGGCTATGTCTCATATGCATTTAAAACTACTAAGGCGTAGGCTATGTCCCATATGCATTTAAAACTATTAAGGCGTAGGCTATGTCTCATATGCATTTAAAACTATTAAGGCGTAGGCTATGTCTCATATGCATTTAAAACTATTAAGGCGTAGGCTATGTCTCATATGCATTTAAAACTATTAAGGCGTAGGCTATGTCTCATATGCATTTAAAACTATTAAGGCGTAGGCTATGTCTCATATGCATTTAAAACTATTAAGGCGTAGGCTATGTCCCATATGCATTTAAAACTATTAAGGCGTAGGCTATGTCCCATATGCATTTAAAACTATTAAGGCGTAGGCTATGTCCCATATGCATTTAAAACTACTAAGGCGTAGGCTATGTCTCATATGCATTTAAAACTATTAAGGCGTAGGCTATGTCTCATATGCATTTAAAACTATTAAGGCGTAGGCTATGTCCCATATGCATTTAAAACTAAAAACTATTAAGGCGTAGGCTATGTCCCATATGCATTTAAAACTATTAAGGCGTAGGCTATGTCTCATATGCATTTAAAACTACTAAGGCGTAGGCTATGTCTCATATGCATTTAAAACTATTAAGGCGTAGGCTATGTCCCATATGCATTTAAAACTACTAAGGCGTAGGCTATGTCCCATATGCATTTAAAACTATTAAGGCGTAGGCTATGTCTCATATGCATTTAAAACAATTAAGGCGTAGGCTATGTCTCATATGCATTTAAAACTATTAAGGCGTAGGCTATGTCCCATATGCATTTAAAACTATTAAGGCGTAGGCTATGTCTCATATGCATTTAAAACTATTAAGGCGTAGGCTATGTCTCATATGCATTTAAAACTATTAAGGCGTAGGCTATGTCTCATATGCATTTAAAACTATTAAGGCGTAGGCTATGTCCCATATGCATTTAAAACTATTAAGGCGTAGGCTATGTCTCATATGCATTTAAAACTACTAAGGCGTAGGCTATGTCCCATATGCATTTAAAACTACTAAGGCGTAGGCTATGTCCCATATGCATTTAAAACTATTAAGGCGTAGGCTATGTCTCATATGCATTTAAAACTATTAAGGCGTAGGCTATGTCCCATATGCATTTAAAACTATTAAGGCGTAGGCTATGTCTCATATGCATTTAAAACTATTAAGGCGTAGGCTATGTCTCATATGCATTTAAAACTATTAAGGCGTAGGCTATGTCTCATATGCATTTAAAACTACTAAGGCGTAGGCTATGTCTCATATGCATTTAAAACTATTAAGGCGTAGGCTATGTCCCATATGCATTTAAAACTACTAAGGCGTAGGCTATGTCTCATATGCATTTAAAACTATTAAGGCGTAGGCTATGTCTCATATGCATTTAAAACTATTAAGGCGTAGGCTATGTCTCATATGCATTTAAAACTATTAAGGCGTAGGCTATGTCTCATATGCATTTAAAACTATTAAGGCGTAGGCTATGTCCCATATGCATTTAAAACTATTAAGGCGTAGGCTATGTCTCATATGCATTTAAAACTATTAAGGCGTAGGCTATGTCTCATATGCATTTAAAACTATTAAGGCGTAGGCTATGTCTCATATGCATTTAAAACTATTAAGGCGTAGGCTATGTCCCATATGCATTTAAAACTACTAAGGCGTAGGCTATGTCTCATATGCATTTAAAACTATTAAGGCGTAGGCTATGTGTCATATGCATTTAAAACTATTATTTAAAACTATTAAGGCGTAGGCTATGTCTCATATGCATTTAAAACTATTAAGGCGTAGGCTATGTCTCATATGCATTTAAAACTATTAAGGCGTAGGCTATGTCCCATATGCATTTAAAACTATTAAGGCGTAGGCTATGTCTCATATGCATTTAAAACTATTAAGGCGTAGGCTATGTCTCATATGCATTTAAAACTATTAAGGCGTAGGCTATGTCCCATATGCATTTAAAACTATTAAGGCGTAGGCTATGTGTCATATGCATTTAAAACTACTAAGGCGTAGGCTATGTCCCATATGCATTTCCGGGGGTTTAGCAAGGGACCTAGTGTGGAAGTGCCTATACTTCTATAGAAGGCCACGTCCTGTTTAGGACACTACAAGTGTACCGGCCTTCTAGCAGCCCTTTATTGAATTCTTCCTAATCTAATGATAAATTGATTCACTGTATCAGCATAATAATGTGAAAGTCCAAATGGCAAAGTTAAAATTAACATTCAAACACATATCAGAATTTAGCCACGTCAGGTTAAAATGCCTATCCTGACACAGTTAATGTAGTCATGATATAGGATGATCTAATGAGAAAGTGTTGGTACATAAATGCCTATCCTGACACAGTTAATGTAGTCAAGATATAGGACGATCTAATGAGAAAGTGTTGGTACATAAATTACTATTTGGCGATTTGGGACTTTTAAGATACCGAATATAATTTATCTGCTAAGCTGGTCGACCACATCCAGCATAATGGTTCATCTAACCATGTCAACTTATGAAAACAAGGTAGTTGTTTATAAGTTTATAAAGAAAAATGTATGGCTTTTAAAGTTTGTCTTGGTACCATTGCTACAGTTGGTTCATTTGGGTGCCCAAGGTGGGGACATATTTCACTAGTCACCAAACAAAGGCAAAGTTTGCCCATATTTTGAAGTAATTCTTGTTTCATATGGAGCATTTTCTGATTAAACCTCTGAGACTGTCCGTATGTATGAGCTACCTGAGTCGAACTGTGAACAACAAACATTAGTCAGAGTCTCTAGCTGGCAGCTACCACTTACTAGCGTAAATGTTCTGAGGACCATTTCAGCCAAACAGGCAAAACATCTAGCTATAATGTATTATCTTAATGCAGACGTGAATCTGTCTCATAAATATACAATACGTTTCGGTAATATCGATATTCTAGACTTGGACCAAAGTAGATAGTCTGTCAGTGGTGACTTGCAAAAAGAAAAACAAAGCAGATGTTCCTGATTAATAAACAATGGCTAACCCTGACCCGGACCCTCACCCTGACCCGGACCCTGACCCGGACCCTCCACCCCTGAGGCATGTAAAAACTATTTATCAAATACATGATAATGGCTCTGACTGCAATGGTATTTTTTATATTGCCTCCACCAATCCAATCTCGACACATCTTCATCAGTGTATAAAGAACCCAGAGGGCCAAGTGGTTCAGTTCTATATGGGCCCTATTCTCATCATTGCCAAGGTCCAAATCATAACCCACTATGGTCATGTTGACTGAAATACCATGGACCCATATCCAGAATTCATCACAGATGAACTGTGATATCAACCATGGACCCATATCCAGAAATCATCACAGATGAACTGTGATATACACCATGGACCCATATCCAGAAATCATCACAGATGAACTGTGATATACACCATGGACCCATATCCACAAATCATCACAGATGAACTGTGATATACACCATGGACCCATATCCACAAATCATCACAGATGAACTGTGATATACACCATGGACCCATATCCACAAATCATCACAGATGAACTGTGATATACACCATGGACCCATATCCAGAAATCATCACAGATGAACTGTGATATACACCATGGACCCATATCCACAAATCATCACAGATGAACTGTGATATACACCATGGACCCATATCCACAAATCATCACAGATGAACTGTGATATACACCATGGACCCATATCCACAAATCATCACAGATGAACTGTGATATACACCATGGACCCATATCCAGAAATCATCACAGATGAACTGTGATATACACCATGGACCCATATCCAGAAATCATCACAGATGAACTGTGATATACACCATGGACCCATATCCACAAATCATCACAGATGAACTGTGATATACACCATGGACCCATATCCAGAAATCATCACAGATGAACTGTGATATACACCATGGACCCATATCCAGAAATCATCACAGATGAACTGTGATATACACCATGGACCCATATCCACAAATCATCACAGATGAACTGTCATATCAGAGCATTCCATATAATAGTGTGATTGCTTGTGCTAATCCCTGAGGTAAAATAAATGTGATTATATGAGTCTGGTGAGATCTGATAGGATATGTTAATCCTGTGCTGAGAGGATATGTTAACCCTGATTGATTTTATAGTATCAGATGGATGCAACAAGTACATACTAGGACCAACATTGTCTCCACAATCCTAATCCTAGCCTAATACCAATCCTAATCCTAGCCTAATACCAATCCTAATCCTAGCCTAATACCAATCCTAATCCTAGCCTAATACCAATCCTAATCCTAGCCTAATACCAATCATAATCCTAGCCTAATACCAATCCTAATCCTAGCCTAACCAAAATCCTTCATGGTAAAAATGTCAAAAAAATGTGTCATTCCAGCCTCTGCCGGGTTCCCAGAGGAAGGAAGCATTTGGACCTAAGGAACCCATTATCCCATCTGGACCTAAGGAACCCATCATCCCATCTGGACCTAAGGAACCCATTCCTCTAAACTGGATGTAGGATTGATTAGGTGTCTATTTTATGACTGCTGTATAACTGGGTTTTGGGAAAACTTCACCCTTTAAGTGTAAAGGGATAGACATATATTTAACCAGGATAATGCCCTTATTGCTCCTGGTTACCTGGTTAGTACAACTACAGAAAAATAATAGCCCTCAGATCTGATCCTCCTGTAACCCAGTGCCTCAATGTGAGCAGGAACTGCATCTCATTACAAAAATATACAAAAAAGAACTTCAGCTGCAGCGAACGTTTTGGCGCTTTTCCACAGTTCGGCGCTTTGAAATGTAGGACTGTTTGAAATGTGCTGCTGTTTTGATGGTGTGGTTTGATGGTATTCCCTGAATTCTGTGAGTTAGTGAAGCGTTGGTGAAGCATTAGTGAAGCCAGACATACTGGAGGGATTTAAGTTGCCACTAATGCCAAAACAGGACAGGGTCAAAGCAGAGCTATTAGGAATATAAAAAAGGACATTAACCACAAATAGGACATGTAAAAACGAGTGCTAAATGTACAGAGTGTGTGTGTGTGTACGTGTGCGTGTGTGTGTGTGTGTACGTGTGTGTGTACGTGTACATGTGTGTGTGTATGTGTGTGTGTGCGTGTACGTGTGTGTGTGTGTGTGTACGTGTGTGTGTACGTGTGTGTGTGTGTGTACGTGTGTGTGTATTCAATGGAACATCGATCGAGAGAGGAGATGAACAGTGCAGTTAAGGTATGGGTCATATATGGGTCAGGTATGGGTCATATATGGGTCAGGTATGGGTCGTATATGGGTCATATATGGGTCGTATATGGGTCAGGTATGGGTCATATATGGGTCAGGTATGGGTCATATATGGGTCAGGTATGGGTCAGGTATGGGTCATATATGGGTCATATATGGGTCATATATGGGTCAGGTATGGGTGATATATGGGTCAGGTATGGGTCATATATGGGTCAGGTATGGGTCATATATGGGTCGTATATGGGTCAGGTATGGGTCATATATGGGTCAGGTATGGGTCATATATGGGTCAGGTATGGGTCAGGTATGGGTCATATATGGGTCATATATGGGTCATATATGGGTCAGGTATGGGTCATTTATGGGTCATATATGGGTCAGGTATGGGTCATATATGGGTCATATATGGGTCAGGTATGGGTGATATATGGGTCAGGTATGGGTCATATATGGGTCATATATGGGTCAGGTATGGGTCATATATGGGTCGTATATGGGTCATATATGGGTCAGGTATGGGTCATATATGGGTCATATATGGGTCGTATATGGGTCGTATATGGGTCGTATATGGGTCGTATATGGGTCAGGTATGGGTCGTATATGGGTCGTATATGGGTCATATATGGGTCATATATGGGTCAGGTATGGGTCATATATGGGTCGTATATGGGTCGTATATGGGTCGTATATGGGTCAGGTATGGGTCGTATATGGGTCGTATATGGGTCATATATGGGTCATATATGGGTCAGGTATGAGTCATTTATGGGTCAGGTATGGGTGATATATGGGTCATATATGGGTCAGGTATGGGTCAGGTATGGGTCATATATGGGTCAGGTATGGGTCATTTATGGGTCGTATATGGGTCGTATATGGGTCAGGTATGGGTCATATATGGGTCATATATGGGTCAGGTATGGGTCATATATGGGTCAGGTATGGGTCAGGTATGGGTCATATCGCCTTTCCATCGTCTTCCAGGTGCCAGTAGCTGTAGAGGGAGGTACTACACTGGTCCTCTTCTCTGCAACTCCTGGATAAATGCTGAAAGATCAGGGGGGAATTAGGGAGACAGAACTCCCGAGCTCTGAGACCTGGTCCAGTCAACATGTATGATTGGCAGTAATATAGTAGAGCTGAAAATAATATTACAAAGCATGTATAACAGAGGTTTTCTGAACACAGGGTTAGTCTAGTACTCACCCCCGATTATTTCATCTTTCACTTTATGGAGCTCCTTTCTAACTTCTTCAAGAATATCCTAAAAAGACAAATATAAAACCCTCACTGTCAGTCTCCCTCAACAGTATTATGTGACAATGAATATCTACAGTTAAAATAAAAGGTCAACACACCCCAGATTTGGAGCACTTTCTAAAAAAAACAGTGGGAAAATATTGCTTTGTCAAGATGTGCCACGTAATAGACTCCTAAAAAAAAGACTGATTGCAAGTAAGGTTCTAAGGTTTACATGTTTTATTTCAATGTAATTGTTCACGTTATAAAGTCAAATTAAAGGTGGAAAAAGATCTGACATGATTTATATTTTTGTCAATTTTTTTGACATCACAAAGGAGTGTGTAGACTTTTTATATCCGCTGTATCGAAGTGACGAAAATCTATCAATTTAACTATTTATCTAAGTAACAATGAATATTTATCTATCGATCTAACTATCTAAGTGACAAAGATATATATTCATTGTCACTTAGATCGATCAATAGACAGATAAATAGATAGATAAATAGATATTCATTGTCACTTAGATAGATAGATAGATAAAGACAGATAAATAGATAAATAGATATTCATTGTCACTTAGATAGATCGATAAATAGATAGTTAGATATATAGAGAAATAGATAAGATATTCATTGTCACTTAGATAGATAGATATATAGATAGATATTCATTGTCACTTAGATATATAGAATGAATATATATCTATCCAAGTGAACATAAATATCTATGAGACAATGAATGAACATCTGATAAATAATAAGTATCCATCAAAGGATTGATGGCCATTCTGTAGTCCAATGTTTTAAAAACAACACATGGGTCCTTCAGGGAGTCTTTCCTAGCCGCCGTGTATCAACTTGTTATTCTTGTTTAACTTGTCGATGTGTACTTGTTGTAAAAAGGGCTTTATAAACAAATAGGTTGATTTGATTGACTGGTGGAGTTTCACCTGTTTGAGTCTTTCCATCTCTGTCATGTCTTCATTACTGGTGCCGTCTGTGGTGCTGCTCACAGCCTTACCTCTGAGAGACCAATAAAATGATTATGGGAGAGAGGGGGGATGGGGTGTGAGAGCGAGAGGATGGGGGTAAGAGAGAGAAAAACAATCAGAAAGAATCAGTAATCAGGACTGGGACAGCTAGAAATGGACACAGAACTGAAATATACAAACAACATGAAAGCTCAGAAGTGATGGGCTGATGCAACGGCAAAGTAGCAGATGCAGATCTAGACATGAATTTCAACTGTCTCATTCCAAAGTAACAGCAAGGATGCCTAACCCTAACCCTAACAATAAACCGAACCATAACCCTAAATATAGGATTTTCAATGGTCTGAATCCAACTGGTGTTTTAAAATATTGGTTTAAATGTTTGGGTCCTGTAGTAATGGTTTTGTTAATATCTAATACTACATCAGATTTAAGTTTGGGTCCTGTAGTAATGGTTTTGTTCATATCTAATACTACATCAGATTTAAGCTTGGCACATTAGTATTTTGTTAAACCAGTTTGCATCCTAACCTGAGGGGCTGCCGGAGATAATAAAGATTAGTAGGATCAGGAAAGGCAGTTTGGATCTCTGATGGGCTCAGTGGAATTATCTTTAAAATATATACAAGTGCCTAGACTGGTTAGGTGGGCTATTTCTGGACTAGGCCCTGGACTATGCTGTTATTAGCAGAACAGGAACTGTTTGTCAACATTATAGCATAGATGGGCTCAGTGTTTTGTAGTCCTAGCAGAAGCACAATGGCATAAATAGACCGTAGAAGACAGGGCCAAGGCAGAAGACAGGGCCAAGGCAGAAGACAGGGCCAAGGCAGAAGACAGGGCCAAGGCAGAAGACAGGGCCAAGGCAGAAGACAGGGCCAAGGCAGAAGACAGGGCCAAGGCAGAAGACAGGGCCAAGGCAGAAGACAGGACCAAGGAAGAAGACAGGGCCAAGGCAGAAGACAGGGCCAAGGCAGAAGACTGGGCCAAGGCAGAAGACAGGGCCAAGGAAGAAGACAGGGCCAAGGCAGGGCCAAGGCAAGAAGACAGGACAGGACCAAGGAAGAAGACCAAGGCAGGGCCAAGAGAAGACAGGGCCAAGGCAGCAGGGCCAAGGCAGAAGAAGAAGAAGACAGGGCCAAGGAAGAAGACCGGGCCAAGGCAGAAGACCGGGCCAAGGCAGAAGACAGGGCCAAGGCAGAAGACAGGACCAAGGCAGAAGACAGGACCAAGGCAGAAGACAGGACCAAGGCAGAAGACAGGACCAAGGCAGAAGACAGGACCAAGGCAGAAGACAGGACCAAGGCAGAAGACAGGACCAAGGCAGAAGACAGGACCAAGGCAGAAGACAGGACCAAGGCAGAAGACTGGACCAAGGCAGAAGACTGGGCCAAGGAAGAAGACAGGACCAAGGCTTACAGATTGCTAAGCAGAGTGTTTCCCCATTCCTGTCTTGGGGTGTCATTGTGCACATTTTTGTGTCTTGCTCAATTGCTTGGCACAAGAGGGCGACTGTAACTAAGTGATGCTGGCAGCTAGTGGGATGCTTGAGGGTAAAGTTGCACCAAGGTACAGGTCTAGGATCAGCTTCCAGGACTCAAGAAACAACTTCAACCCCATACCTGCTGGGTTGGCTGAAAAGCTGCACAAACATGGAGCCGGGATAAAGGGCCCAGAGACGAAACCACAGGGTGGGGTTTATACCTGACCACGCGGGCAGAGGGTGGAGAAGGGGGAGCTGGAGGAAGGGCAGGGGAGGTGGTGGTGGGGCTGATCTCTGACAGCGGGGTCTTGTTGGTTGAGTTACTCCTGATTGAGAAATGCAATATTCTCGCTCAAACACAGAACAAGCTCTTTTGTTAGTGGTACCAGAGGCTCTCTGGGAGGAAATAGTGAACCTTAATCAGAAGGGGGACTAACTAACTTCCTGCACATTAGGCATGCTGGGAACTGTTGACATCCATCAGACAGTAAGTTTCTTACCTTGGAATGGTAGCCGATTTCTCCCAGGGCCTCTTGATCGAGTCTGTCATGGCAAAGACATCACGAAACAGATCAAATATAGAAATATATTAATTTTATGTTGCTGTGTAACACTTACAATAAAAAAGGCCAACTAGTGCTTCACATCCCAAATTAAAGGAAAAACAAAAAAGACATCTGATTAGTGAAGTGTTCCAAAAAGCAAGATCACTGATCTTTAACTGCACATGTGTCTTGATTTCTACTGCTGTTGAGTAAAATTTCACATTTATATTCCCTAAAAAATCATGTTATTTCAAACTAAATGTGCCAGTCAATGGTGTATGTTGTTGATCCTGCTTTCTGAAACAGCCCTGAATGAAAATACAAACACGAAAGTCAGTGAATCGACCTACCACCTTGATTTGAGGACTTTGAAGAATCTTCCTAGAAGCACAGAAATCCAAAATGAGATTGTTGCTATGGGAACGGGATGGAACTTACAAAGACACACATTCTAAAAAGGCGTCATTCAGATCTGATCAAACACTCCCTTTATCTACTTTATCAGTCAACTCTAAGAGAAGAGTTATAACAGGAGGGTTATAAGAGAAGAGTTATAACAGGAGGGTTATAAGAGAAGAGTTATAACAGGAGGGTTATAAGAGAAGAGTTATAACAGGAGGGTTATAAGAGAAGAGTTATAACAGGAGGGTTATAAGAGAAGAGTTATAACAGGAGGGTTATAAGAGAAGAGTTATAACAGGAGGGTTATAAGAGAAGAGTTATAACAGGAGGGTTATAAGAGAAGAGTTATAACAGGAGGGTTATAAGAGAAGAGTTATAACAGGAGGGTTATAAGAGAAGAGTTATAACAGGAGGGTTATAAGAGAAGAGTTATAACAGGAGGGTTATAAGAGAAGAGTTATAACAGGAGGGTTATAAGAGAAGAGTTATAACAGGAGGGTTATAAGAGAAGAGTTATAACAGGAGGGTTATAAGAGAAGAGTTATAACAGGAGGGTTATAAGAGAAGAGTTATAACAGGAGGGTTATAAGAGAAGAGTTATAACAGGAGGGTTATAAGAGAAGAGTTATAACAGGAGGGTTATAAGAGAAGAGTTATAACAGGAGGGTTATAAGAGAAGAGTTATAACAGGAGGGTTATAAGAGAAGAGTTATAACAGGGGTTATAAGAGAAGAGTTATAACAGGAGATAAGAGAAAGAAGTTATAACAGGAGGGTTATAAGAGAAGAGTTATAACAGGAGGGTTATAAGAGAAGAGTTATAACAGGAGGGTTATAAGAGAAGAGTTATAACAGGAGGGTTATAAGAGAAGAGTTATAACAGGAGGGTTATAAGAGAAGAGTTATAACAGGAGGGTTATAAGAGAAGAGTTATAACAGGAGGGTTATAAGAGAAGAGTTATAACAGGAGGGTTATAAGAGAAGAGTTATAACAGGAGGGTTATAAGAGAAGAGTTATAACAGGAGGGTTATAAGAGAAGAGTTATAACAGGAGGGTTATATAAGAGAAGAGTTATAACAGGAGGGTTATAAGAGAAGAGTTATAACAGGAGGGTTATAAGAGAAGAGTTATAACAGGAGGGTTATAAGAGAAGAGTTATAACAGGAGGGTTATAAGAGAAGAGTTATAACAGGAGGGTTATAAGAGAAGAGTTATAACAGGAGGGTTATAAGAGAAGAGTTATAACAGGAGGGTTATAACAGGAGGGTTATAAGAGAAGAGTTATAACAGGAGGGTTATAAGAGAAGAGTTATAACAGGAGGGTTATAAGAGAAGAGTTATAACAGGAGAGAAGAGTTATAACAGGAGGGTTATAAGAGAAGAGTTATAACAGGAGGGTTATAAGAGAAGAGTTATAACAGGAGGGTTATAAGAGAAGAGTTATAACAGGAGGGTTATAACAGGAGGGTTATAAGAGAAGAGTTATAACAGGAGGGTTATAAGAGAAGAGTTATAACAGGAGGGTTATAAGAGAAGAGTTATAACAGGAGGGTTATAAGAGAAGAGTTATAACAGGAGGGTTATAAGAGAAGAGTTATAAGAGGAGGGTTATAAGAGAAGAGTTATAAGAGGAGAGTTATAAGAGGAGGGTTATAAGAGAAGAGTTATAACAGGAGGGTTATAAGAGAAGAGTTATAACAGGAGGGTTATAAGAGAAGAGTTATAACAGGAGGGTTATAAGAGAAGAGTTATAACAGGAGGGTTATAAGAGAAGAGTTATAACAGGAGGGTTATAACAGGAGGGTTATAAGAGAAGAGTTATAACAGGAGGGTTATAAGAGAAGAGTTATAACAGGAGGGTTATAAGAGAAGAGTTATAACAGGAGGGTTATAAGAGAAGAGTTATAACAGGAGGGTTATAAGGAGAAAGAGTTATAACAGGAGGGTTATAAGAGAAGAGTTATAACAGGAGGGTTATAAGAGAAGAGTTATAACAGGAGGGTTATAAGAGAAGAGTTATAACAGGAGGGTTATAAGAGAAGAGTTATAACAGGAGGGTTATAAGAGAAGAGTTATAACAGGAGGGTTATAAGAGAAGAGTTATAACAGGAGGGTTATAAGAGAAGAGTTATAACAGGAGGGTTATAAGAGAAGAGTTATAACAGGAGGGTTATAAGAGAAGAGTTATAACAGGAGGGTTATAAGAGAAGAGTTATAACAGGAGGGTTATAAGAGAAGAGTTATAACAGGAGGGTTATAAGAGAAGAGTTATAACAGGAGGGTTATAAGAGAAGAGTTATAAGAGAAGAGTTATAACAGGAGGGTTATAAGAGAAGAGTTATAACAGGAGGGTTATAACAGGAGGGTTATAACAGAAGAGTTATAACAGGAGGGTTATAAGAGAAGAGTTATAACAGGAGGGTTATAAGAGAAGAGTTATAACAGGAGGGTTATAAGAGAAGAGTTATAACAGGAGGGTTATAAGAGAAGAGTTATAACAGGAGGGTTATAAGAGAAGAGTTATAACAGGAGGGTTATAAGAGAAGAGTTATAACAGGAGGGTTATAAGAGAAGAGTTATAACAGGAGGGATATAAGAGAAGAGTTATAACAGGAGGGTTATAAGAGAAGAGTTATAACAGGAGGGATATAAGAGAAGAGTTATAACAGGAGGGTTATAAGAGAAGAGTTATAACAGGAGGGTTATAAGAGAAGAGTTATAACAGGAGGGTTATAAGAGAAGAGTTATAAAGGAGGGTTATAAGAGAAGAGTTTTAACAGGAGGGTTATAAGAGAAGAGTTATAACAGGAGGGTTATAAGAGAAGAGTTATAACAGGAGGGTTATAAGAGAAGAGTTATAACAGGAGGGTTATAAGAGAAGAGTTATAACAGGAGGGTTATAAGAGAAGAGTTATAACAGGAGGGTTATAAGAGAAGAGTTATAACAGGAGGGTTATAAGAGAAGAGTTATAACAGGAGGGTTATAAGAGAAGAGTTATAACAGGAGGGTTATAAGAGAAGAGTTATAACAGGAGGGTTATAAGAGAAGAGTTATAACAGGAGGGTTATAAGAGAAGAGTTATAAGAGAAGAGTTATAACAGGAGGGTTATAAGAGAAGAGTTATAACAGGAGGTTATAACAGGAGGGTTATAACAGAAGAGTTATAACAGGAGGGTTATAAGAGAAGAGTTATAACAGGAGGGTTATAAGAGAAGAGTTATAACAGGAGGGTTATAAGAAAAGAGTTATAACAGGAGGGTTATAAGAGAAGAGTTATAATAGGAGGGTTATAAGAGAAGAGTTATAACAGGAGGGTTATAAGAGAAGAGTTATAACAGGAGGGTTATAAGAGAAGAGTTATAACAGGAGGGTTATAAGAGAAGAGTTATAACAGGAGGGTTATAAGAGAAGAGTTATAACAGGAGGGATATAAGAGAAGAGTTATAACAGGAGGGTTATAAGAGAAGAGTTATAACAGGAGGGTTATAAGAGAAGAGTTATAACAGGAGGGTTATAAGAGAAGAGTTATAACAGGAGGGTTATAAGAGAAGAGTTATAACAGGAGGGTTATAAGAGAAGAGTTATAACAGGAGGGTTATAAGACAGTCTCAACATTTGACTCACGTTGTTTGGCTCCTCTTTCTTTGCTCCTGGATTGTCAGACATTTTCTTCCTGCACACACACGCACACACACACACGCACACACACACACACGCACACACACACACACACAAACGCACACACGCACACGCACACACAAGCACACACACACACACACACACACACACAATTTCAAAAACACTGTTGTTGTGTTTTGTTGCAACCATGAAATCAGAACTCTATCTTAGGTATTCCTAATCTTAGGTTAGGGTTAAGGTTACCCACATCTTTGCTGTGAGTAAAGCATTCTCACACATGAGACAATTGTATCTTTAAAAGATCTCCTCTACAAAGGGTTAGACATAACCATAACCACCCCGGTTATCCAGACATAACCATAACCCTAACCACCCCGGTTATCCAGACATAACCGTAACCACCCCGGTTATCCAGACATAACCGTAACCATAAGACATAACCATAACACCCCCCGGTTATCCAGACATAACCATAACCACCCCGGTTATCCAGACATAACCATAACCACCACCCCGGTTATCCAGACATAACCGTAACCACCCCGGTTATCCAGACATAACCATTATAACCACCCCGGTTATCCAGACATAACCATAACCACCCCGGTTATCCAGACATAACCATAACCACCACCCCGGTTATCCAGACATAACCATAACCACCCCCCGGTTATCCAGACATAACCGTAACCACCCCCGGTTATCCAGACATAACCATAACCCTAACCACGGTTATCCAGACATAACCAGTAACCACCCCCGGTTATCCAGACATAACCATAACCCTAACCCCGGTTATCCAGACATAACCATAACCAACCACCCCGACATAACCATTATCCAGACATAACCATAACCCACCCCCACCCCAGGTTATCCAGACATAACCATAACCATAACCACCCCGGTTATCCAGACATAACCATAACCATAACCACCCCGGTTATCCAGACATAACCAGACATAACCAGACATAACCATAACCATAACCACCCCGGTTATCCAGACATAACCATAACCATAACCACCCCGGTTATCCAGACATAACCATAACCATAACCACCCCGGTTATCCAGACATAACCATAACCACCCCGGTTATCCAGACATAACCATAACCAACCATAACCACCCCGGTTATCCAGACATAACCATAACCACCCCGGTTATCCAGACATAACCATAACCCTAACCACCCCGGTTATCCAGACATAACCGTAACCACCCCGGTTATCCAGACATAACCATAACCACCCCGGTTATCCAGACATAACCATAACCATAACCACCCCGGTTATCCAGACATAACCATAACCCAAACCATTGAATGATAAGTGTCTCACCGTCGAGCCAGGATGGCGCTCATCTCCCCCATCAGATTACCACCGCCACCTCCTCCTCCACCGCCACCTCCTCCTCCACCGCCACCTCCTCCTCCACTGCCACCTCCTCCTCCACCGCCACCTCCTCCTCCCCCCGATGGAGGAGGTGCTGCCGCATCATTCTCTTCCTACAGAGAGAAAGAAGCTAATTTACTAATATGTGAATGACAGACAGCATGTGAATGACAGACAGCATGTGAATGAGAGACAGCATGTGAATGACAGACAGCATGTGAATGACAGACAGCATGTGAATGACAGACAGCATGTGAATGAGAGACAGCATGTGAATGACAGACAGCATGCGAATGACAGACAGCATGCGAATGACAGACAGCATGCGAATGACAGACAGCATGCGAATGACAGACAGCATGTGAATGACAGACAGCATGTGAATGAGAGACAGCATGTGAATGACAGACAGCATGCGAATGACAGACAGCATGTGAATGACAGACAGCATGTGAATGACAGACAGCATGTGAATGACAGACAGCATGTGAATGAGAGACAGCATGTGAATGACAGACAGCATGTGAATGACAGACAGCATGTGAATGAGAGACAGCATGCGAATGACAGACAGCATGTGAATGACAGACAGCATGTGAATGAGAGACAGCATGCGAATGACAGACAGCATGTGAATGACAGACAGCATGTGAATGAGAGACAGCATGTGAATGACAGACAGCATGTGAATGACAGACAGCATGTGAATGACAGACAGCATGTGAATGAGAGACAGCATGTGAATGACAGACAGCATGCGAATGACAGACAGCATGTGAATGACAGACAGCATGCGAATGACAGACAGCATGTGAATGACAGACAGCATGTGAATGAGAGACAGCATGCGAATGACAGACAGCATGCGAATGACAGACAGCATGCGAATGACAGACAGCATGCGAATGACAGACAGCATGCGAATGACAGACAGCATGTGAATGACAGACAGCATGCGAATGACAGACAGCATGCGAATGACAGACAGCATGCGAATGACAGACAGCATGTGAATGACAGACAGCATGTGAATGACAGACAGCATGTGAATGACAGACAGCATGCGAATGAGAGACAGCATGCGAATGAGAGACAGCATGCGAATGACAGACAGCATGCGAATGACAGACAGCATGCGAATGACAGACAGCATGTGAATGACAGACAGCATGTGAATGACAGACAGCATGTGAATGACAGACAGCATGCGAATGAGAGACAGCATGCGAATGAGAGACAGCATGCGAATGAGAGACAGCATGCGAATGACAGAAAAGGAGGAAGGAAAGATAACAGCTCTTAAACTCAGTGAATAAGTAGCTAACTCATAAAGCAACAGAATATGATGAAAATGTGGCACATTCACAAATGTTTTTGTTAGAGTTAGGGCAGCGTTGCTATAAAAACTAACGCTAACTATAACGCTAACTATAACGCTAACCCTAATGCTAACCCTAATGCTAACCCTAACGCTGCCCAACTCCAGCTGAACAGCAATGACTGCTAATGTCACACTGGTCTCACCTTGGCCATTATGACTGCTGTTGTCACACTGGTCTCACCTTGGCCATTATGACTGCTGTTGTCACACTGGTCTCACCTTGGCCATTATGACTGCTGTTGTCACACTGGTCTCACCTTGGCCATTATGACTGCTGTTGTCACACTGGTCTCACCTTGGCCATTATGACTGCTGTTGTCACACTGGTCTCACCTTGGCCATTATGACTGCTGTTGTCACACTGGTCTCACCTTGGCCATTATGACTGCTGTTGTCACACTGGTCTCACCTTGGCCATTATGACTGCTGTTGTCACACTGGTCTCACCTTGGCCATTATGACTGCTTTTGTCACACTGGTCTCACACTGCTGTTGTCACACTGGTCTCACCTTGGCCATTATGACTGCTAATGTCACACTGGTCTCACCTTGGCCATTATGACTGCTGTTGTCACACTGGTCTCACCTTGGCCTTTATGACTGCTGTTGTCACACTGGTCTCACCTTGGCCTTTATGACTGCTGTTGTCACACTGGTCTCACCTTGGCCATTATGACTGCTGTTGTCACACTGGTCTCACCTTGGCCATTATGACTGCTGTTGTCACACTGGTCTCACCTTGGCCGCCTTACGTAGCTTGGCTCCTGCCAGAGCAGCTGCAAGTCCCCCGGCTCCTCCACCATCTCCTCCTCCCCCTCCAGAAGGCAGGGGTGGGGCAGGTGGGGCCCCGGACCCAGGGGGGGGCGGCGGGCCAGGTGGAGGTGGGGGGCCAGCAGGCGCTGGTCCTGGAGGTGGAGGCGGGCCTGGGGGAGGTGGGGGGTCACCAGGGGCTGAGGGTGGGGTAGGAGCTGGTACTGCAGCTGCCTGGCGCTCCCTCTCCTGGCGCTCCCTCTCCTGGCGCTCCCTCTCCTGGCGCTCCCTCTCCTGGCGCTCCCTCTCTTGCTGCTCAAGTCTATCAGGAAGAGAGGTTAGGGTTACTATTAGTCCATGTTCACAGATACAGACACATAGGCATATACACCAAATTATACCAATCACTGATAATAAAAAAGACCATTAAACAATAATAAAAAAGTATTGGCAACTGATGTAACTTTATCAATTAGTTGGGTCTACAAGATTAGTTGGGTCTACGCGATTAGTTGGGTCTACGTGATTAGTTGGGTCTACGCGATTAGTTGGGTCTGGGGGTCTACGCGATGATGATTAGTTGGGTCTACGCGATTAGTTGGGTCTACAAGATTAGTTGGGTCTACGCGATTAGTTGGGTCTACGTGATTAGTTGGGTCTACGCGATTAGTTGGGTCTACGCGATTCCTAACAAAATAAAGCAATTTGAAAGACTGCCTAGGTGGCGAAAGACTCTAAAATATAGTAAATGACACCTCCTCTGCTGCTCCAGCTCCTCCGGGGAGGGTCCATTCTGAGGTGGGCGAGGGAGAGAGGAGTAGCCTGACAGGAGAAGAAGAGAGTTTGTTTGATGAACCCCATAACAGTCCTTTCCCAATGCCCCTCCCATATAAGACCCAATGCCCCTCCCATATAAGACCCAATGCCCCTCCCATATAAGACCCAATGCCCCTCCCATATAAGACCCAATGCCCCTCCCATATAAGACCCAATGCCCCTCCCATATCAGACCCAATGCCCCTCCCATATAAGACCCAACGCCCCTCCCATATAAGACCCAATACCCCTCCCATATCAGACCCAATGCCCCTCCCATATTAGACCCAATGCCCCTCCCATTTAAGACCCAATGCCCCTCCCATATCAGACCCAATGCCCCTCCCATATCAGACCCAATGCCCCTCCCATATCAGACCCAATGCCCCTCCCATATCAGACCCAATGCCCCTCCCATATCAGACCCAATGCCCCTCCCATATCAGACCCAATGCCCCTCTCATATAAGACCCAATGACCCTCCCATATCAGACCCAATGCCCCTCCCACATAAGACTAAATGCCCCTCCCATATAAGACCCAATACCCCTCCCATATCAGACCCAATGCCCCTCCCATATAAGACCCAATGCCCCTCCCATATGAGACCCAATGCCCCTCCCATATAAGACCCAATGCCCCTCCCATATAAGACCCAATGCCCCTCCCATATCAGACCCAATGCCCCTCCCATATCAGACCCAATGCCCCTACCATATCAGACCCAATGCCCCTCCCATATCAGTCCTTTCCCAATGCCCCTCCCATATCAGACCCAATGCCCCTCCCATATAAGACACAATGCCCCTCCCATATAAGACCCAATGCCCCTCCCATATCAGACCCAATGCCCCTCCCATATAAGACCCAATGCCCCTCCCATATCAGACCCAATGCCCCTCCCATATCAGACCCAATGCCCCACCATATCAGACCCAATGCCCCTCCCATATCAGACCCAATGCCCCTCCCATATCAGACCCAATGCCCCTCCCATATCAGACCCAATGCCCCTGCCATATCAGTCCTTTCCCAATGCCCCTCCCATATAAGACCCAATGCCCCTCCCATTTAAGACCCAATGCACCTCCCATTTAAGACCCAATGCCCCTCCCATATAAGACCCAATGCCCCTCCCATATCAGACCCAATGCTCCTCCCATATAAGACCCAATGCCCCTCCCATATAAGACCCAATGCCCCTCCCATATCAGACCCAATGCCCCTCCCATATCAGACCCAATGCCCCTGCCATATCAGACCCAATGCCCCTCCCATATCAGACCCAATGACCCTCCCATATAAGACCCAATGCCCCTCCCATATCAGTCCTTTCCCAATGCCCCTCCCATATCAGACCCAATGCCCCTCCCATATCAGACCCAATGCCCGTCCCATATCAGTCCTTTCCCAATGCCCTTCCCATATCAGACCCAATGCCCCTCCCATATTAGTCCTTTCCCAATGCCCCTCCCATATCAGACCCAATGCCCCTCCCATATCAGTCCTTTCCCAATGCCTCTCCCATATCAGACCCAATGCCCCTAACCCTAACCCTAACCCCAACCCTAACCCTAACCCTCCAGCAAGTGTCCCAAAGATAAAGCGTTATAATACTGGTGGAAACCGGGTTCGTACCAGAGTCGCCGACAGCACTCAGAACCTCTAGGGCATGAGTCATGCCATTCGCAAACAGGGTGGCATCCTCCTTGCTGCCAAAGTTCAGACCCCAAACCTGCCGCGAGTCCCTCCACTGGTGGAAATTGGGCGTGGCCTGGTTGTACTTCAGCCCCTTGATGATTGGACAGTTGATCACCACCTGGGAGTAAAAAGGCAATGAAGGACCACAACTGGAATTGTTTTTTGGGTTAAACTGTATGCGTGTGTATTAGGGCTGATTAGTCAACATTTAAGTGCCTGCAATAACATGATTTGACCAGCACAGCGCTGTAGATCTAGACTGTAATGCAGCCCATACAATCCAGTAGAAGAAAACGTACATGTCTAAAATGTGCTTAAATATCAGCATGCAAACTACACAGAACAGATGTCACACGTATGAAAGTGTCACTAAAGTTTGAACTAAAAATGTCTTCTTTAATGCGAGCAAGGCGAAACTTGCTTTACATGGAAACACCACAACTGTGCTCGAGATCGAAGGAAATGGTGACAGTTGAGTGTTCTCTAGCTGTGTATCTGTATTCGAGAGAGAAGGAAATGGTGACAGTTGAGTGTTCTCTAGCTGTGTATCTGTATTCGAGAGAGAAGGAAATGGTGACAGTTGAGTGTTCTCTAGCTGTGTATCTGTGCTCGAGATCGAAGGAAATGGTGACAGTTGAGTGTTCTCTAGCTGTGTATCTGTATCTACTTTTAAACACATCACTGCAGAAAAAGAACTACATGCTCATTCATTTTAAATTTAACAATTTAAACTCTCAGACAAAACCACTATGCGATTAATAAACCTATCATATTCTCAAAGCCTCTCCATGTTTAAGAGGGATTAGGCCTACTGCTACACTGATTTGCCCGAACTACTGCTCTTGAATGTTTGGGATTCTTTCTAAGTTCCTGGAGCTTTTGGAAACTGCATGCTAGGACAAGGTAAAATAAACAGGTGTAACCTGTAAAATAAACTAGTGTAACCTGTAAAATAAACTGGTGTAACCTGTAAAATAAACTAGTGTAACCTGTAAAATAAACTGGTGTAACCTGTAAAATAAACTAGTGTAACCTGTAAAATAAACGTAGCCGACCGTCGACATCTTGGCAGCACGTCACTCCCGGATAAACGAAAATGGTCAAAGAGGCAGTACGTGGATGGAGCTG
Organism: Dallia pectoralis; assembly: GCA_029465975.1. Taxonomy (NCBI): domain Eukaryota; kingdom Metazoa; phylum Chordata; class Actinopteri; order Esociformes; family Umbridae; genus Dallia; species Dallia pectoralis. The sequence goes on from CM055746.1 coordinate 243,597, forward strand.
AGGAGCCTGGATGCTGTTTACTGAGTAATTATAGGCTAATTTCTTACACATATCTTTGAGGACATGTCAAAAAATACTTCCAAATATAGTCAGTGTTAATAAATGTTACGCTATTTATGAAAATGCAGGCATCCGGTAATGCGGGAATCCGCTGGACAGACCCTTAATTATGCAGAACTTTAAATAATAATCAACTAAACGGATGAGTTATAAAAAAATTCACCCCCCTCACAGTTGTTATGAAGGGCAAAATTAGCTGTATAGACCAAATCCAAATAGAGAACCAGGCTGTAAACATGTTTTTTTCTGCTGTAAAGTTGATCAGCGGGTACAAGCGGCCGAAATGGGTTTTCTCAGAAAGGTGGCTGGCCTCTCCCTTAGGGATAGGGTGAGAAGCTCAGTCATCCGAGAGGAACTCAGAGTAGAGCCGCTGCTCCTTTGCATAGAAAGGAGCCAGTTGAGGTGGTTCGGGCATCTTGTACGAATGCCACCTGGGCGCCTCCCTAGAGAGGTGTTCCAGGCACGTCCAGCTGGGAGGAGACCTCGGGGAAGACCCAGGACTAGGTGGAGAGATTATATTTCCACACTGGCCTGGGAACGCCTCGGGATTCCCCAGTCAGAGCTGGCTAATGTTGCCCGGGAAAGGGAAGTTTGGGGTCCCCTGCTAGAGCTGCTACCCCCGCGACCCGACCCCGGATAAGCGGTTGAAGATGAGAGATGAGAGAAGTAGATCATTTTAACATTGGGGAGATACAGATTTGACTCACTTCTGCAGCCAGCCTCAAGAGGCCAGTCAATGAATTACAGTTGAACTCACTTCCTTATTGGTTTCAGGTGAGACCGGAAGGTTGCTACTTGGGTGTAACCTGTGAAATAAACTAGTGTTACCTGTAAAATAAACTAGTGTAACCAGTAAAATAAACTAGTGTAACCAGTAAAATAAACTGGTGTAACCTGTAAAATAAACTGGTGTAACCTGTAAAATAAACTAGTGTAACCAGTAAAATAAACTAGTGTAACCAGTAAAATAAACTAGTGTAACCTGTGAAATAAACTAGTGTAACCTGTAAAATAAACTAGTGTAACCTGTAAAATAAACTAGTGTAACCTGTAAAATAGTGTAACCTGTAAAATAAACTAGTAAAATAAACTAGTGTAAAATAAACTGGTGTAACTGTAAAATAAACTGGTGTAAACTAGTGTAACCTGTAAAATAAACTAGTGTAACCAGTAAAATAAACTAGTGTAACCAGTAAAATAAACTAAACCAGTAAAATAAACTGTGTAACCTGTAAAATAAACTGGTGTAACCTGTAAAATAAACTAGTGTAACCAGTAAAATAAACTAGGGTTTAACCTGTAAAATAAACTGTGTGTAACCTGTGAAATAAACTAGTGTAACCAGTAAAATAAACTGGTTTAACCTGTAAAATAAACTAGTGTAACCTGTAAAATAAACTAGTGTAACCTGAAATAAACTAGTGTAACCAGTAAAATAAACTGGTTTAACCTGTAAAATAAACCAGTGTAACCTGTGAAATAAACTAGTGTAACCAGTAAAATAAACTGGTGTAACCTGTAAAATAAACTAGTGTAACCTGTAAAATAAACTAGTGTAACCTGTAAAATAAACTAGTGTAACCTGTAAAATAAACTAGTGTAACCTGTAAAATAAACTAGTGTAACCTGTAAAATAAACTAGTGTAACCAGTAAAATAAACTGGTTTAACCTGTAAAATAAACTAGTGTAACCTGTAAAATAAACTAGTGTAACCAGTAAAATAAACTGGTTTAACCTGTAAAATAAACCAGTGTAACCTGTAAAATAAACTAGTGTAACCAGTAAAATAAACTAGTGTAACCTGTAAAATAAACTAGTGTAACCTGTAAAATAAACTGGTGTAACCTGTAAAATAAACTAGTGTAACCTGTAAAATAAACTAGTGTAACGTGTAAAATAAACTAGTCTAACCTGTAAAACAAACTAGTGTAACCTGTAAAATAAACTAGTGTAACCTGTAAAATAAACTGGTGTAACCTGTAAAATAAACTAGTGTAACCTGTAAAATAAACTAGTGTAACCTATAAAATAAACAGGTGTAACCTGTCCTGGAAAAAACTAATTTCCTTTACAAAAACTGAAACAAACCAGGAGTTTCTAAATTGAATAAAATAGACATGTTAATAAAACCCAGGTGTCTGCAGACCAACATAAGACACCTATTTATTACCTTTTTATACAAAACCATGTTTCAGCACATTTGCTGGCCATTCCTTTATGCTAATCACCCATTCTCCATTAATATCACACAACCCACAGGGATTGGCCCCTCATATCACACAACCCACAGGGATTGGTCCCTCATATCACACAACCCACAGGGATTGGCCCCTCATATCACAACAGGGATTGGCCCCTCATATCACACAACCCACAAGGATTGGCCCCTCATATCACAACAGGGATTGGCCCCTCATATCACACAACCCACAGGGATTGGCCCCTCATATCACACAACTCACAGGGATTGGCCCCTCATATCACACAACCCACAGGGATTGGCCCCTCATATCACACAACCCACTGGGTTTGGCCCCTCATATCACACAACCCACTGGGATTGGCCCCTCATATCACACAACCCACAGGGATTGGTCCCTCATATCACACAACCCACTGGGATTGGCCCCTCATATCACACAACCCACAGGGATTGGCCCCTCATATCACAACAGGGATTGGCCCCTCATGTCACAACAGGGATTGGCCCCTCATGTCACACAACCCACTGGGATTGGCCCCTCATGTCACACAACCCACTGGGATTGGCCCCTCATATCACACAACCCACAGGGATTGGCCCCTCATATCACACAACCCACAGGGATTGGCCCCTCATATCACACAACCCACAGGGATTGGCCCCTCATATCACACAACCCACAGGGATTGGCCCCTCATATCACACAACCCACAGGGATTGGCCCCTCATATCACACAACCCACAGGGATTGGCCCCTCATATCACACAACCCACTGGGTTTGGCCCCTCATATCACACAACCCACTGGGATTGGCCCCTCATATCACACAACCCACAGGGATTGGTCCCTCATATCACACAACCCACTGGGATTGGCCCCTCATATCACACAACCCACAGGGATTGCCCCCTCATATCACAACAGGGATTGGCCCCTCATGTCACAACAGGGATTGGCCCCTCATGTCACACAACCCACTGGGATTGGCCCCTCATGTCACACAACCCACTGGGATTGGCCCCTCATATCACACAACCCACAGGGATTGGCCCCTCATATCACACAACCCACAGGGATTGGCCCCTCATATCACACAACCCACTGGGTTTGGCCCCTCATATCACACAACCCACAGGGATTGGCCCCTCATATCACAACAGGGATTGGTCCCTCATATCACACAACCCACTGGGATTGGCCCCTCATATCACACAACCCACAGGGATTGGCCCCTCATATCACAACAGGGATTGGCCCCTCATGTCACAACAGGGATTGGCCCCTCATGTCACACAACCCACAGGGATTGGCCCCTCATGTCACACAACCCACTGGGATTGGCCCCTCATGTCACACAACCCACAGGGATTGGCCCCTCATATCACACAACCCACTGGGATTGGCCCCTCATATCACAACAGGGATTGGTCCCTCATATCACACAACCCACTGGGATTGGCCCCTCATATCACACAACCCACAGGGATTGGCCCCTCATATCACACAACCCACAGGGATTGGCCCCTCATATCACACAACCCACTGGGATTGGCCCCTCATGTCACACAACCCACTGGGATTGGCCCCTCATGTCACACAACCCACAGGGATTGGCCCTTCATATCACAACAGGGATTGGTCCCTCATATCACACAACCCACAGGGATTGGCCCCTCATATCACAACAGGGATTGGTCCCTCATATCACACAACCCACAGGGATTGGTCCCTCATATCACACAACCCACAGGGATTGGCCCCTCATATCACACAACCCACAGGGATTGGCCCCTCATGTCACACAACCCACTGGGATTGGCCCCTCATGTCACCTGTCATATCATTGTAACAGTAACCATTGAATTAACCCATACAAACCTGACACCATTATGTGTGTGTTATCTGGTGCCTGTGAGAGGAACTTCTATTGTAACACTATTCTGTTGTGAAAAGTTGTTAGCTTGAAAGCTGAGATAGTGGTAAAAAATAAACAGAAGTGAGAAATATGAACCTTACCTCACACCGGAACTGTAAAGATGGACTGTGCATGTGACAGTGTTGTGTGACTGTGTTGTGGTGTGTGTGTGTGACTGTTTGTGTGTTGTGTGTGTGAGTGAGTGAGTGTGTGTGTGTGTGTGTGTGTGTGTGTGTGTGTGTGTGACTGAAGCCTTTACCTGCTGGTCGGCCTGCATCTTGCGTCCCACCACTCTGAAGGTGTTGGACACAGGGTTGTGGTAGATCTGGACCCTGCTGAAGTTCTGAGCTCCAGCTCCTGCCGGTACCCAGCGCTTGTTAGCGTCATCATACAGCATGACTGTGGCCCGAGCCTGGCAGATACTGGACTCACTGAGAAACACATTCCCAAAAATGAAATATACACACGTATTTATATGTACACACATTTACACACACATTCATACATTAGGGCTAACCACACACATCCATTAACACACACACATTCATAGTTTAGGCTTAACATTCTTGTTTCACTGTAATCACTGTACTGGGTTCAGATTACAAACAACACTAAGCTGTTTCACTGTAATCACTGTACTGGGTTCAGATTACAAACAACACTAAGCTGTTTCACTGTAATCACTGTACTGGGTTCAGATTACAAACAACACTAAGCTGTTTCACTGTAATCACTGTACTGGGTTCAGATTACAAACAACACTAAGCTGTTTCACTGTAACCACTGTACTGGGTTCAGATTACAGGCAACACTAAGCTGTTTCACTGTAACCACTGTACTGGTTTCAGATTACAGGCACCACTAAGATGTTTCACTGTAACCACTGTACTGGGTTCAGATTGCATGGTGTTTCACTGTAACCACTGTACTGGGTTCAGATTACCGGGAACACTATGCTGGTTCACTGTAACCACTGTACTGCGTTCAGATTGCATGCTGTTTCACTGTAACCACTGTACTGGGTTCAGATTACAGGGAACACTATGCTGGTTCACTGTTGCATCACCTATTACTTCAACCTTAGCTCACTACTTTTTTTCTGTAATCTGAATTTGTATGCCTTACACCACACAAGTCTGAGAAGGGAAATTACATTAAGTTGTAACGTAAAAAATATAAAATAATCCAATTCCATTAATGTGCCATGGGTATTGGTTTTGGAGTATAATGTTTCATTTGCTGTGTTTTGAGAAGTGTGTTAACAGTAAAAAACTAATGAGTACCGGTAGACTTTAGAAAATGTGTGTTGGAGGTTGTAAGAAAAAGAACAAGACTAAGAGTTTGGCGCTAACCTGGTTACTTTATGGTACCAAGAACAATAGGAACTTCCGGACAGCTAAAGGACATAAATACAGTATGTATTACAGAGCAATGATTTACAGAGAAAAACAATATGAGCACTTCTGCTTTTTTGGCACACTTGTCTTTGAAATTACATGTTCAAAATGAACCTGTCACGTAAACAACTGCAGTAAAGACAGATGAGTACCAGGCACTGTTTATCCTGCTTATGATCTGTCATAACATGCAGAGGTAAAATCATGTGTGCAGGAGATACAACTGTCTGTTAGTGGTGTTGTAGATGTTCTAAAGTCTTGCAGATACAACTGTCTGTTAGTGGTTTTGTAGATGTTCTAAAGTCTTGCAGATACAACTGTCTGTTAGTGGTTTTGTAGATGTTCTAAAGTCTTGCAGATACAACTGTCTGTTAGTGGTGTTGTAGATGTTCTAAAGTCTTGCAGATACAACTGTCTGTTAGTGGTGTTGTAGATGTTCTAAAGTCTTGCAGATACAACTGTCTGTTAGTGGTGTTGTAGATGTTCTAAAGTCTTGCAGATACAACTGTCTGTTAGTGGTGTTGTAGATGTTCTAAAGTCTTGCAGATACAACTGTCTGTTAGTGGTTTTGTAGATGTTCTAAAGTCTTGCAGATACAACTGTCTGTTAGTGGTGTTGTAGATGTTCTAAAGTCTTGCAGATACAACTGTCTGTTAGTGGTTTTGTAGATGTTCTAAAGTCTTGCAGATACAACTGTCTGTTAGTGGTGTTGTAGATGTTCTAAAGTCTTGCAGATACAACTGTCTGTTAGTGGTGTTGTAGATGTTCTAAAGTCTTGCAGATACAACTGTCTGTTAGTGGTTTTGTAGATGTTCTAAAGTCTTGCAGATACAACTGTCTGTTAGTGGTGTTGTAGATGTTCTAAAGTCTTGCAGATACAACTGTCTGTTAGTGGTTTTGTAGATGTTCTAAAGTCTTGCAGATACAACTGTCTGTTAGTGGTGTTGTAGATGTTCTAAAGTCTTGCAGATACAACTGTTAGTGGTTTTGTAGATGTTCTCAAGTCTTGCATCACTTACAACATCACCATGTTTTAAACAGGAGCCATTTTGGATTATCTTTCTTAGTCTAACTCAACTGATATGATAGACAGACAATGTGTGAGAAAGTCTCAGCTGTTTCCTCTGTGAAGTGTTGGTGATGTGAGACTTGAAACCATTTCTGACTTCCTGACCAGAGGAATCTGAGCACTGCACTTCCTGCTTTCATAAAGTGCTTCCTAATATGGAATGGTTTAGTTTTGGCTGGCCTGGTATCTGCACAGTGTTAGAAGGCCACAGAAGCATTGCCAACAGACTAGATTGTGACAAAACGATACCACACTTAGTTTCCAGCCTCCAGCAGAATAAAGATCTGCATTGATAACTTTAACTTTAAAAGTAGATAATTCCCTATGCTAGAACTCCATTTAGTAGAGAATTCCCTATGCTAGAACTCCATTTAGTAGAGAATTCCCTATGCTAGAACTCCATTTAGTAGAGAATTCCCTATGCTAGAACTCCATTTAGTAGAGAATTCCCTATGCTAGAACTCCATTTAGTAGAGAATTCCCTATGCTAGAACTCCATTTAGTAGAGAATTCCCTATGCTAGAACTCCATTTAGTAGAGAATTCCCTATGCTAGAACTCCATTTAGTAGAGAATTCCCTATGCTAGAACTCCATTTAGTAGAGAATTCCCTATGCTAGAACTCCATTTAGTAGAGAATTCCCTATGCTAGAACTCCATTTAGTAGAGAATTCCCTATGCTAGAACTCCATTTAGTAGAGAATTCCCTATGCTAGAACTCCATTTAGTAGAGAATTCCCTATGCTAGAACTCCATTTAGTAGAGAATTCCCTATGCTAGAACTCCATTTAGTAGAGAATTCCCTATGCTAGAACTCCAGTAATAAACAGGTCAACTAATAATAATTTTACATTGATAAGCCACATCATTATGACCACTCATAAGGGAAGTAAACCACTTTGAGAATCTCCTAACAATCAGTTCTCATAGTAATTGTGTTGGATGCAGAAGACTAACAATATCAATATATCTATATCAATATCGATATCTCTATATATCAATATCAATATCTATATCTATATATTTATATATCAATATCTAAATCAATATATCTATATCTAGATCAATATATCTATATCAATATCTATATCAATATCTATATATTTATATATCAATATCTAAATCAATATATCTATATCTAGATCAATATATCTATATCAATATCTATATCAATATCTATATCAATATCTATATATCTATATATCAATATCTAAATCAATATATCTATATCTAGATCAATATATCTATATCAATATCTATATCAATATCTATATCTATATATCAATATCTAAATCAATATATCTATATCTAGATCAATATATCTATATCAATATCTATATTAATACCTATATCGAAAATATCCATATCTAAATCAATATATCTATATCTAGATCAATATATCTATATCTATATCTATATTGTAGCTTTCCTGTGTGTGTCTCTACTCACCCCATGTTCCTCTCACCAACTCCTGTCTCAGTGTTCCTCTCACCAACTCCTGTCTCAGTGTTCCTCTCACCAACTCCTGTCTCAGTGTTCCTCTCACCAACTCCTGTCTCAGTGTTTTTCTCACCAACTCCTGTCTCAGTGTTCCTCTCAACAACTCCTATGTGAGTGTTCCTCTCACCAACTCCTATGTGAGTGTTCCTCTCACCAACTCCTATGTGAGTGTTCCTCTCACCAACTCCTATGTGAGTGTTCCTCTCACCAACTCCTATGTGAGTGTTCCTCTCACCAACTCCTGTCTCAGTGTTCCTCTCACCAACTCCTATGTGAGTGTTCCTCTCACCAACTCCTGTCTCAGTGTTCCTCTCACCAACTCCTATGTGAGTGTTCCTCTCACCAACTCCTGTCTCAGTGTTCCTCTCACCAACTCCTATGTGAGTGTTCCTCTCACCAACTCCTGTCTCAGTGTTCCTCTCACCAACTCCTATGTGAGTGTTCCTCTCACCAACTCCTGTCTCAGTGTTCCTCTCACCAACTCCTATGTGAGTGTTCCTCTCACCAACTCCTATGTGAGTGTTCCTCTCACCAACTCCTATGTGAGTGTTCCTCTCACCAACTCCTATGTGAGTGTTCCTCTCACCAACTCCTATGTGAGTGTTCCTCTCACCAACTCCTATGTGAGTGTTCCTCTCACCAACTCCTGTGTGAGTGTTCCTCTCACCAACTCCTGTGTGAGTTTCCCTCTCACCAACTCCTTTGCCTCTAGGACAATCCCTCCATCAGTCTCTAGTACTATTAACTTTTCTTTTTCTACAGCCCGTTTCCTCCTACTCCTCTATCTACCCACATCCGTCTGTCTGTCTATAACACCTCAGCACACCTCTCTCAGCTCCCAGGGGCTTTCACTTCCTCACTTCTTAAGGCAATTTGTTTCTAGTTGTGCTGTATCAGGGGGAGGCTTTGTGACAGCTTGTGGTGGACTGTTCTATCTGAAAACCACAGACGCAGTGTGGACACGTTGTCATACAAATACATCCAGATGACACAAACATCAAGGCCATCTTCATACACAAAGCGAAGTAAGATGCACAAAGACCCATAATGAAACGAAATTGAGGGAGTGCCACAAATGACCACATATGAAACACAGGTGTGTGTTAAAGGCTTTTAGTTCTCACAAGGTATTATTCTCTAACCCTCAACTGGAGAGCCTAGTTCACTTGATCTAAGAGTATAGAAAGATTCAGCATCTCTGTCCAGCACATTTCCAAGGTCAATTATGCTACGCGGAGCCCAGCGACTGAGATAGAGGTTAGAATCTTATCACTTTCACACGCTTTTTGTTCAGTGATTATATCTAGACCCAGACAGGAAGTCTACATATATATATATACACACACACACACACACACACACGCACACGCGCACACGCGCACACGCACACACACGCACACACACACCTCACGTTTTACTATAATTATGGGGACTATTGCTTATTCCTATCTCTATATCTAATCACAACCCGAATCTGTTTAAACCCCAATTGTAAGTATCAACCTAACCTAAACCTAACCTAGGAGGGGACCGACGAAGAACTGTTGTGAGGTCTAAGCTGCCTGGTTCATCTATGTACGGACATCTGCTGTGTTCATATATTTGTACAGTATACTTTTTTGCCTATTATTAACGAAAACAAGTGAGCTCCAGGTTCCAGGTTTTAAATGGCTAAAGAATAACACCCAATCCGCTTGATTTCACAGATAAACTATTAAGGCATTTCTTAATATCACAATCAAAACTTGATATTGACAGCCCTAATGCTTAATAAAAACAGTTATGAAGCTAAATGTCCAAGTACCTTTGGTATCCAAAAAAATAGGGTGGCTGTGTAAAATGAGCAGTAGCATATTTAAAAAAAAAAAAGATTTCAGAGAAACAGCTGGTTTGGTGCCTGAAGACATCCATGACGGATGTGTCATTATTCATGGTGAACGCTGGACCGCTACATGTGCATGACGCTACATGTGACCGCTACATGTGCAAGAACGCTACATGTGCATGACGCTACATGTGTAAGAACGCTACATGGGCAAGAACTCTACATGTGCAAGACCTCTACATGTGCAAGACCGCTACATGGGCAAGACCTCTACATGTGCAAGACCTCTACATGTGCAAGAAGGCTACATGTGCAAGACCGCTACATGTGCAAGACCTCTACATGTGCAAGACCGCTACATGGGCAAGACCTCTACATGTGCAAGACCGCTACATGTGCAAGAACGCTACATGTGCATGACGCTACATGTGTAAGAATGCTACATGGGCAAGACCTCTACATGTGCAAGAAGGCTACATGTGCAAGACCGCTACATGTGCAAGATCGCCAAATGTGCAAGACCGCACAGCTAAAAGTGATATATCACAATCAGTCTTGCATTCCTCCTCCTTCCATCTATCTATTCTACACACCCACTTCCAGTAAGTTTCTAAAGCCTTAATGGAATGGTAAAGTGACAAGCCATTTAACCCATAAGCCATCTATCCCATAAGTGACGCTAGGCTACAATACAATGCTCTTTAGATTCACACATTAGCAATCATTTTTCTCTGAATCTACATTTCATCCTTTCTACAGATCCATTATCAGTAACCATGATTTCCTATTGCTGACGTATACATACAGTTTGCCTGAGAAAGTTAAATCTTAGTCTTAACTTTCAGCTATCTATACATTTCCCTCATGAATCTCATTCTGGAGACAGATCTGCCATATAGGTATAAATAAGACACATTTCGCGCTCTAATGTCCCTCAATTGAAGATAAACTTAAGCAGAAGTTGATGTTACAGTTTGAGTACATTTCCTCACAGAGCATGCCATCTCATTGAAACGTCATCTAGAAAATTGAGGCACAGTTCTTACAGTATATTAATCAACAAGGAAGCAACCAAATCCCATGTAGCCTAACGCCTTGGTGGTAAATCTGCCTCCAAAACGAGATTAATAATAAAAACCACAAAGATCTGCTGAATTGGCGAAGGAGCATTATATATTTATAATATATGCATTGGTTATATAGACTCGTAGCATTATATAATATATAATATATGCATTGGTTATATAGACTCGTAGCATTATATATATATAATATATGCATTGGTTATATAGACTCGTAGCATTATATATATATAATATATGCATTGGTTATATAGACTCGTAGCAAAATATATATATAATATATGCATTGGTTATATAGACTCGTAGCATTATATATATATATATATATATATATATAATATATGCATTGGTTATATAGACTCGTAGCATTATATATATATATATATAATATATGCATTGGTTATATAGACTCGTAGCATTATATATATATATATATAATATATGCATTGGTTATATAGACTCGTAGCATTATATATATATATATATAATATATGCATTGGTTATATAGACTCGTAGCATTAGCAGGCCTTGGTCCAAGCCATGCCCCTACCTACTACACCTGATCCAGGAACATTTTCTACAATCAAATCTCCTGTCTTTACCCACTCCTCTCCAGGGTATGCTTCTCCTAGCTTATCCAATACTATTTAAAAATAATCTTTTTGGTGGACCAGTTATATTATTTTTATTTTTTGTGTGAGCGGACTAAAAGTGTGTGCTATATATTGTGCCATTTTAATGGACCATCCCATTAAACTCTTCCCATTAAACTCTTCCCATTAAACTCATCCCATTAAACGCTTCCCTTTAAACTCTTCCCATTAAACGCATCCCATTAAACGCATCCCATTAAACTCATCCCATTAAACTCTTCCCATTAAACGCATCCCATTAAACTCATCCCATTAAACTCATCCCATTAAACGCATCCCATTAAACTCTTCCCATTAAACTCATCACATTAAACTCATCACATTAAACTCATCCCATTAAACTCTTCCCATTAAACGCATACCATTAAACTCATCCCATTAAACTCATCCCATTAAACTCATCCCATTAAACTCATCCCATTAAACGCATCACATTAAACTCATACCATTAAACTCATCCCATTAAACGCATCCCATTAAACGCATCCCATTAAACTCATCCCATTAAACTCATCCCATTAAACTCATCCCATTAAACGCATCACATTAAACTCATACCATTAAACTCATCCCATTAAACGCATCCCATTAAACGCATCCCATTAAACTCATCCCATTAAACTCATCACATTAAACTCATCCCTAAATAGGCTGATACTGATACTGAGTCTGATCATCCTATTAAACTCATCACATTAAACTCATCCCTAAATAGGCTGATACTGATACTGAGTCTGATCATCCTATTAAACTCATCACATTAAACTCATCCCTAAATAGGCTGATACTGATACTGAGTCTGATCATCCCATTAAACTCATCACATTAAACTCATCACATTAAACTCATCCCTAAATAGGCTGATACTGAGTCTGATCATCCCATTAAACTCATCACATTAAACTCATCCCTAAATAGGCTGATACTGATACTGAGTCTGATCATCCCATTAAACTCATCACATTAAACTCATCCCATAAATCATCAGGCTGATACTGATACTGAGTCTGATCATCCCATTAAACTCATCACATTAAACTCATCCCTAAATAGGCTGATACTGATACTGAGTCTGATCATCCTATTAAACTCATCACATTAAACTCATCCCTAAATAGGCTGATACTGATACTGAGTCTGATCATCCTATTAAACTCATCCCATTAAACTCATCACATTAAACTCATCCCTAAATAGGCTGATACTGATACTGAGTCTGATCATCCTATTAAACTCATCCCATTAAACTCATCCCATTAAACTCATCACATTAAACTCATCCCTAAATAGGCTGATACTGATACTGAGTCTGATCATCCTATTAAACTCATCACATTAAACTCATCCCTAAATAGGCTGATACTGATACTGAGTCTGATCATCCCATTAAACTCATCCCATTAAACTCATCACATTAAACTCATCCCTAAATAGGCTGATACTGATACTGAGTCTGATCATCCCATTAAACTCAAAAACTCATCCCTAAATTAAACTCATCCCATCCTAAAACTCATCACATTAAACTCATCCCTAAATAGGCTGATACTGATACTGAGTCTGATCATCCCATTAAACTCATCACATTAAACTCATCCCTAAATAGGCTGATACTGATACTGAGTCTGATCATCCTATTAAACTCATCCCATTAAACTCATCCCATTAAACTCATCACATTAAACTCATCCCTAAATAGGCTGATACTGATACTGAGTCTGATCATCCCATTAAACTCATCCCATTAAACTCATCACATTAAACTCATCCCTAAATAGGCTGATACTGATACTGAGTCTGATCATCCTATTAAACTCATCACATTAAACTCATCCCATTAAACTCATCACATTAAACTCATCACATTAAACTCATCCCTAAATAGGCTGATACTGATACTGAGTCTGATCATCCCATTAAACTCATCACATTAAACTCATCCCTAAATAGGCTGATACTGATACTGAGTCTGATCATCCCATTAAACTCATCACATTAAACTCATCCCTAAATAGGCTGATACTGATACTGAGTCTGATCATCCTATTAAACGCATCACATTAAACTCATCCCATTAAACTCATCCATCCACCAATCATTCACAGTGACTTTAATTTACTGGCAACATTTAATAGGAGTTAAAACAACAGTCTTATGTAATGTAATCAAAAGTAATGCTTTATAATAATGATATTAATAGTTGGGTTGATTTGTAATGCTTTATAATAATGATATTAAGGTTGATTCGTAATGCTTTATAATAATGATATTAATAGTTGGGTTGATTCGTAATGCTTTATAATAATGATATAATAATGATATTAATAGTTGTTGATTCTTTATAATAATGATATTATTGATTCTTTATAATAATGATATTAATAGTTGGGTTGATTCGTAATGCTTTATAATAATGATATTAATAGTTGGGTTGATTCGTAATGCTTTATAATAATGATATTAAGGTTGATTCGTAATGCTTTATAATAATGATATTAATAGTTGGGTTGATTCGTAATGCTTTATAATAATGATATTAATAGTTGATTCGTAATGCTTTATAATAATGATATTAATAGTTGGGTTGATTCGTAATTCTTTATAATAATGATATTAATAGTTGGGTTGATTCGTAATGCTTTATAATAATGATATTAATAGTTGTGTTGATTCTTTATAATAATGATATTAATAGTTGTGTTGATTCGTAATGCTTTATAATAATGATATTAATAGTTGGGTTGATTCGTAATGCTTTATAATAATGATATTAATAGTTGGGTTGATTCGTAATGCTTTATAATAATGATATTAATAGTTGGGTTGATTCGTAATGCTTTATAATAATGATATTAATAGTTGGGTTGATTCGTAATGCTTTATAATAATGATATTAATAGTTGTGTTGATTCGTAATGCTTTATAATAATGATATTAATAGTCGTGATGTTGATTCGTAATGCTTTATAATAATGATATTAAGGTTGATTCGTAATGCTTTATAATAATGATATTAAGGTTGATTCGTAATGCTTTAAAAAATGATATTAATAATTGGGGTGATTCGTAATGCTTCATAATAATAATAATAAACATCTATAATGAGAGCTTCATATGCAGCATTTTGTTCATATCTAGAGGGAATATAAAGTGACACTATAATATCTGTCTCATCAGTTCTGTCTCATCACAGCAGGGAAATAAACTGAGAAATAAGAGTAGGGTTCAATCTAATAACACGCCTAATAAACACGTTTGGCACTATATATATATATATAGGGTTATACTATAATATATATATATATACATATAAGTGTACACAAACTAAACCATAAATCATGTTGCCTCCTTTGTTTCCCTAATTAGGACACGACTATCTGTTACGTTTAAATGTGTCGTTTAAATAAATACATGAATGAACACCAATATTAGAACCTTATTACAGCACCACAGCAGATAATCACATCACATCTTACCTCATTATCAGGCGAAATGTTCTCCAGGATAAAGATCTGGTTTCACGTGAGACTCCGGAGTAGAAAAATAGAAGACATAAGATATAAATGCGATCCAATACAGCTGATCCAATACAGCCGATCCAATACAGCTGATCCAATACAGCCACCCGATATAAATGCAGAATGTAACCCACCCAACCCGGTAGTATGTGCAGAATACACCCTGGCGGCACAACACGAACGTTTCCTGGTTCAAGGGGAAGAGGCTCACTGGATGATGCTCACGGGATGAAAGTCACTGGATGATGCTCACGGGATGAGGGTCACTGGATGATGCTCACTGGATGACTATATTGGGTAGTGTACCGTAGGGAGTTTTCCGTTAGGCTGTATGCTGAATGTCTGTTGGTAAAACTGCACACTTGAAAATGTTAAGACTGGAGGCAAGCTTGTGAAATCAACCCTCCTGGTGAAAACACTCTACTACACATAAAACAAATATCCCATAATGCGTTCTTAAATACATCTGCACATAACTTCAAACATATTTAATTTAAAATAAGTTTACATGTAGATGTCTGTGAATTACACTCGTATAGATATTTGCATTAATATGTAAAAGAGAAATAACCCCGAAACATACCCTGAGGAACGGATATTTCCCCAACATTTCAAATGTATTGAATTAACGTAGATCACGCTTTATTGTAAAAAAAAAGGGTTAGGGTGGTTGTCACTGAATTTAATGCCTCTGTGCAGACATTTGTTACAACACAGCACTAAATAACCTGATTTAAATAGTCAGAATCGTGTTAAATCAGGTGAGAAATGAAAATATACATGCATGCACATGCAGTCTTAGGGTTAGTGGCAGGTCTAGTCACCATAACAAATAAAAGGTGCTAATATATACAAAATACTGATCAGTCACTGCACATAAATGAAATTACACAATACATGTAACTCTAGAGCAGTTTAAGGTCCATTGCACCAACAGTGGTTAAACAGTAGAAATTCAAAGCTTTCATTTCCTTTCTGAGACAACTATAGATAATTGTTCTACTTCCTGTTTGAGTAATTTCTGCATATGTATTTTAACAAAGAACAATAGGAAGTGCAGAATGCTTCTAATGATATTGACAGACCTGGTGGCAATTAAGGGTAAATAATATAGCATATATTTATATCAGGAAGTCACAGTGGTTAGTCATACAGGAACTGTATCAACACATTGGCTCCTAGCAAGAATAGAGTTCCTATTCACTAAAACCACCAGACTGCTGAACACCTGACCAAAGAAATGCACTCACTCAGTTAATAGAAGTTTATACCTCAAGTGCAGAGAATACCATGACACACTGCTCTAGTTATTATTGGAATAACGTGTAGCATTGTTGATTAGGAACAATCAAGTAAGCCTTTTATCTAGTAGGCCTTGCATACTCTATGCATATGATTATAAAACTTGGTTAAAGTCAACGGTTAAATGTTTCCTAAAATCAATTGACATCGATATGAATGACACACAAAGCAACGTGTTGCCATAGTGTTCACAAAAATAACTATATTAGGAAACCCCAAATCCTCAAGTAAAACATTTCCAGTAGCCTGCCACTAGGGGGCATTGACATATAATACAGGGTACATGTTTACTACAGAATGCAGGGCATGCAGTACTTAAGCTGTTGCAATCAAATTGAGAACTATATTTAAAGACATCTGCACCTGAACTGTTAAACATGAAACATTTCAAAAAACCACCAGTGGTGTCTTACTCAGCATCATTACATGGCACACAGACGGAAAAGAAAACATGTTTATTAAAACAAGCAAAAGATTACATCCCATCTAGGAACTGTACCACCATTTAAAAAAAAAACAGGCCTAAATCCAATAAAGTACAAAATTAATAAGTTTGTAAAAAAAATACAACAAAGACTAGACAACAATCAAGTGTATTCACTCCATGTATTGGTTGTTGGCATAACATCAAGTAAATATAATAACTGTATACAATTTAGAAGGGACATGTTCAAAAGGGGACCTGATGGTTTTGGGATTTCAAAGTTATATTTAAACAGATCTTTAAACACTTAACACATTAGAGGAACACAGATGTTGTAGAGAACCCCTTCGCAGACAGAACATTTGAAATAATGAAAATAAGATCACAGTGCCACGAGGAATCCATATCAGTCCAATGGTCAAAAACAGAACTTTTTTCCAAGTGGAAAAAAAAGTGATCAAGATGTAACCCACCAAATATTTGTCCATGCCATAAAATAACTCAAGGTCACGACAGGAAACATTTAAGATAGAAAGTTCAAGTAAAGCGAACGCAAGTCCTGATTTTAAATTGTCATAGAGATGTTTCACATGATATTTCTATCTTAATGTTCCAGACAATTGTAGCCTGTTTAATGTTTTAGATGTTTACATCATGACTAATGTGACTGCTCGTTCTAAATAGAAACATGCCAAAACATCACTTCTGACCAACACGCACGTTGCTTTAGTTGATACAAAACCAAAACTGACAGAAATAAGGGAGGGACTACTGGAGAAAAAGTCAATTGCCAAAGGTTTTGCAACGGTGGTACAGACTTGTATTGACCTGTGTTGTCTACTTCCCCCCAGTTCCAGTGATTAGAGGATTCCTCAACACAACAATGACAGAGTCCCCCCTCAGAAACATCTTGGAGATGTATCGGTCTTTGTTTACTGGCTTGGACTTCTTTTTTCCCTTGCCACTCTTTGGGACCTCTGTCCACATCTCCTTTACATTCTCCAACACCATGTTGCAGTGTCTACAAAGGAAACAAGACAAAGTAAAAAAAAATTTTTTTTGTAAATGTAAGGTACAGGGAAAGTTATTTTTGCAGGTATTTATACATTTATTATCAATTACTGATGCTATTAATTAATTGATTCAGTGAATTACCTGTCAAAGGCTTTGACTCGTCCCAGTAGTTTCTTGTTGTTGCGGCAGTTAATGAGCACTTGTGTGTTGCTTTTAACCGACTGAGTGAGCACAGACAGTGGGCCTGTGTTGAACTCTTCTTCCTCTCGTTTCTGTAACTCCTCTGGGGTCATCTCGGATTTGGGCTTATTCAACAGACTCCTAGAAAGAACAAAATGCATGTTTTCAATTAAGGACAAATAAATCTTTCGGAAATAGCAGTTATCATAGAACCCTTACAAATACACAGACAACATTACAAAAACATGTATTGAAGATTTTTCAAAGACAAAAAGGTAAAAAGAAAGCAGGCTGGGGGGTTAGGCCAGAGGTTAGCAACATGTGATAAAACACATTATTCAAAAAACTAGTTAGCAACAGCTATACATAACCCTGTTAAATAACAGATTGTACACAGATATGTAGTATATCTTAAATTGTAAGACACATTTAACTATTCAAGCGTTTAACGCGTTAGTTAGCTAAATGTAGCATGTAGCTGTTAGTTCAGAATGATTTAAACGTTATTTAAGCATCATTACATTATAATACACAATTTAAACCAACCACATTTAGTTTATGAAATAAATTAATTCAAACCAGTAGAACTTACATGATTTAGATTGTTGTTAATATTATTTGTCTGAACAAATGAGCTGGTGGTTAGGGTATCTGTCGGACTAAAAACGATGCGCGAAAACTGCCTACTACTTCCGGGTGAAGAAACTGCTCCTCAACCTCTGTTATGGACAAACTGTAGCGCCACCTACGGGACAGGAGTAGAGCCAGTGAATTTATTCAACCTAAACTGTAACGCCATCTACTGGACAGGAGTAGAGCCAGTGACTACATTCTTTTTTTATTTTTAAATTAATATTCAAATTTCAAGTACAAACATTTAAGGCAGAACTGAACAATCATACATGTGTGCTCATATTGACATCACATATAAGAACAGAACAAAACAAACAAAATAAATAAAATAAACAAACAAAGGGGGAGTGTCTCAGTCCAGTACTTTGAACAACTCCAAAACGGAGAGTTTCATCCAATGCAGAGATTTCACAAATAATTTTAAGTCATTCTTCCATCCATTGAAATTGGGTTTGATTTTTAAATACTTGCATCGGTGAATGAAGTGTTTACCCAAAGCAATCAGATTGTTTATAAAAAAATCTGTGTTATTATCATTCAGAAACACTCCAACTTTAATTGAAACCACATCTAAAGGCTGACATACTATCTCCTTAGACTGCAACCAACTTTGAAATGCAATCCAAAATTCTTTCACAATTTCACAATAAAACAAGATATGCTCCGCAGTTTCAATTTCTTTTTCACAAAATCCACAAGAATTGATATCTCAATTAAATATTTTATGTAGAAAGCAATTAGACGGATAAATATCATTCAAGATTTTAAACGTCACTTCTTTGGCCTTAGGGAGGATAGGGTAAGATAGGTACCGCTTTCTTATTTTATTTGCTTCCTCATCACTGAAATCTTTTAGAACATAACAGTGACTACATTCAACCTAAACTGTAACTCCATCTACTTGAGAGGAGTAGAGCCAGTAACTACGTTCAACCTAAACTGTAGCGCCATCTACTGGACATGAGTAGAGTCAGTGACTACATTCAACCTAAAGCAATACTCCCCATTTCAAATATCAACATATTCTTATCATATTTGAGAGTATACCTATTCTCAGACACTGCTTTTCTTGTAAGTATGTATAAAAGTTCTTTAAACATTTCATCCTAAGGTAAGGACCTGTGTCCGTATCAAATTCTAAATCCTCTCACTAAAATAGTTATCTAAGGGTGTGGCTCACCCCACAAACACACAGATTTAACAGTCAAACAGGCCCTCTTTCTGTCTTGTTCAGACTGGTCAGCTCCATGTTTGACTATGCAAATCAGATCTAGTATAGTATACAGTCAGGTCCATAATTGTTGGCAAAAAACATATTTCATGAAGTCACTAGATGTTTCTGAATTAATGCTGCACCCGTTTTTGATAGTGAATCAGTTTCTCAGAGCAATGATAACATTATAAGATAGGAGAATATCTTGTGTGTAATGTTGTATCCTTCCCCCATAAATAACACACACCAATAATTTAACATTTTAATTTAACCTTTCTTTATTTAGTACTCATGGACACTGGCAGCTTCTCAATCAAATATGTGCATTGCCAGTTTGATTTTCATCTGAACAGACCATAAAACTGGTTCCAAACCAGGTGCCTGTTTTTACACTCACATCAGACAATCTGGAAAAATATTGTTTGAAGGAATCATTTAGGGTCTCTCCCATGTGTTCTCGTAGAACATTTTGGATATATGAGCTCCAATAACAGGGATGCATCTTTTCACCTCTATATTTTTTATGAAATTTTAAAATATGTACATTTCAACGTTCAACAAAATCACTTTCCCCTTTTGTGCAATTAAATCAATAGCATATGTAATATAATTTCACAAATTGTCAATGCTTTTTTTCTGAACCAGTTAATGACTTTTATTAAAGGGAATTCCTAATACTCTCTCTCTTTCTCTCCCCCCCCCTCTGCCTTTCCCCCCTATCCCTCCCCCTCTCACCCTCCCCTCTCTCCCCCCTCTCTCTCTGCCCCTCCTCCCCCTCTCTCTCTGCCCCTCCCCCTCTATCTCCCCCTCTCTCTCTGCCCCTCCCCCTCTCTCTCTGCCCCTCCCCCTCTATCTCCCCCTCTCTCTCTGCCCCTCCCCCTCTCTCTCCCTCTCTCTCCTCTCTTTCTCCTCCTCCCCATCTCCCCATCTCCCCGTCCCCCTTCCTCTCTCTCTCCCCCTCTCTCCTCTCTCTCTCCTCTCTCTCTCCCCCTCTCCCCCTCTCTCCATCTCTCTCTCTGCCCCTCTCTCCCCCTCTCCCCTCCTCTCTCTCTCTCTCTGCCCCTCTTTTTCTCCTCTCCCCCTCCTCTCTCTCTCTCTCCCTCTCTCTCCCTCTCCGCCCCTCTCCGCCCCTCTCTCTCTCTCCCTCTATTTCTATGATGTATCGCTTATTTGCATACAGTTACAGAGCAGCTCCAGAGGACATCAGGACACAGTACAGACAACAGTCTGTTGGCTCTAAATGAGGACGCCATCCCAATAAGCTGGTTCAACCAAAGTTGTTTCTCATTCATTTAAGGAACAAATCAACACTATTGATCAAAATGTGAAATTGTATTTGAATCCAGTCCATCAATATTAAAAAATTATAAACATCTTCAATTGTATTGTAACTCATTGAGTAATGTAAGTAAACTTGTCTAAAGGAACCTTTGGAAATTACATGGTATGTGTTATGTGATATACGATATCTTATATCATACCTGTATTAGATTTGTATTACCAATATGTCATTGGACCTAGCGTTGTCAATGACTAAACAATGAAAAACGTTCCAAGGTTTGTGAAGATTACCTTGCTATTCTGTTGTAATGTTCTTCTACTGACCTCTATGGCATTTGCATGTTTGGTTTTTGTGGCTGTCTACTGCAAATGTATTTGCCATTCAGAATTCAGTGAAATTAGCCAATCTGAGTTAGTCCTGTAGTTTACAGCACACTCTCTATTCCGGTGTGTCGGCTTGTCTGTCTCTTTACACAATAGTCTGCTTTAAATGAAGGAGACATACAGTCGACCACTGAGAAACAGAACCATTCACCTGGCCACATTAATTTGTCTGGTTCTAGAAACAGAACCATCCACCTGGCCACATTCATTTGTCTGGTTCTAGAAACAGAACCATCCATCGGGCCACATTAATTTGTCTGGTTCTAGAAACAGAACCATTCACCTGGCCACATTAATATGTCTGGTTCTAGAAACAGAACCATTCACCTGGCCACATTAATTTGTCTGGTTCTAGAAACAGAACCATTCACCTGGCCACATTAATTTGTCTGGTTCTAGAAACAGAACCATCCATCGGGCCACATTATTTAGTCTGGTTCTAGATACAGAATCATCCCATCAGGCCACATTCATTTGTCTGGTTCTAGAAACAGAACCACTCCAGAAGTAAACAGCCATGACTGGGGATGAAACTCCTATAAGAAAGTCTCAAAACCGAACATTCAACAGAGGGCTAACATTGGAGGAATTAACCCTTTCTATTACATTTGAATGGCTATTGTTTGTGAATTTTAAGCAACCGAATCCACTAGAAAATCGAAGCTTGGAAAAGAAAAGGTATATTTTCCTATCAGTTCAGACCTCTTCTGTGCGTGCTCCTGTTACTCCAAACGTGTCCTCTGTCCAGGCACAACCGAGCCCACATTTGCATGTTGTGGTCCACTTGAATGCAGAGACTAGAATCTCACTGCCTGGCATGCAAAACCACTGGGGACCAGTTAAAGAGGTGCACAGTGAATGCAGGAGGGCACCAGGTCCCACCCAGCCCGATCCAGTCATCACAATAAGCGTTATGGAAATAAGCACTGTGATTTGGAGCTACCTGTGACTGAGGTTGGGGTTGTAAGAGTTGTGATTGGAGCGCCACAGGGAAGGGGGGTGGCTTAATAAGGTGATACCTGGTCTTCTGATTGAACACAAAATTATAGTGGCAGGAAGCAGCAGCATTTGACTGCAGCATTTGACAGCAGCTTGAGTTAGATAGATCGTTCACCCTGAGACATAGAGACAGAAAATGCCACGTTCTTTTCTCCTGAATAAAAGAAAGAAAAGACCGGGAGCAGGATGGAAGTGGAGAGAACCCGAGCAGACGGACTGGAAGGAAGACAATCAAACAGGTCAGTCCTGAACACAACGTTTTCTTAGACAAGCATATTTGTCGTAATGGATCTTTGTTTTAATGCAATCAAAAATAAACTCCATGTGTAAATGACAAATAGTGAATTAGTGGCCTATGGTTCCTACCATGTTTAGTACAATCAATTATTTCAGAGCAATTAATAATAATGAAAACCTATTTTATTATGTATTTATAATTTGTTATTTCTAAGCATGTTCTGTCCTGTCCTTATCGTTTCAGTTCACCAAAACACAGAGGTGCAGTGTACAACAATCCCCTGCCAAGATTCCCCTAAACCTCTGGCTCTGTTCCAACCAGTCAACCACTCTCCAGGACCAGCACATAGTTCTCGACCCATTAACGTACCAGGACCAGTAGCAGGGGAAAGACCAGGTGTAGGACCAGCTGGTTCCTATGGCTGGTCTAATCATCTGTCCAGAACCAAGGTGTGTGTGAGGTGTCCATGACCTACTGGTGTGTGTGAGGTGTCCATGACCTACTGGTGTGTGTGAGGTGTCCATGACCTACTGGTGTGTGTGAGGTGTCCATGACCTACTGGTGTGTGGGAAGTGTCCATGACCTACTGGTGTGTGTGAGGTGTCCATGACCTACTGGTGTGTGTGAAGTGTCCATGACCTACTGGTGTGTGTGAGATGTCCATGACCTACTGGTGTGTGTGAGGTGTCCATGACCTACTGGTGTGTGGGAAGTGTCCATGACCTACTGGTGTGTGTGAGGTGTCCATGACCTACTGGTGTGTGGGAAGTGTCCATGACCTACTGGTGTGTGTGAGGTGTCCATGACCTACTGGTGTGTGGGAAGTGTCCATGACCTACTGGTGTGTGAGGTGTCCATGACCTACTGGTGTGTGTGAGGTGTCCATGACCTACTGGTGTGTGTGAGGTGTCCATGACCTACTGGTGTGTGTGAGATGTCCATGACCTACTGGTGTGTGTGAAGTGTCCATGACCTACTGGTGTGTGTGAAGTGTCCATGACCTACTGGTGTGTGTGAGATGTCCATGACCTACTGGTGTGTGTGAAGTGTCCATGACCTACTGGTGTGTGTGAGGTGTCCATGACCTACTGGTGTGTGTGAAGTGTCCATGACCTACTGGTGTGTGTGAAGTGTCCATGACCTACTGGTGTGTGTGAGGTGTCCATGACCTACTGGTGTGTGTGAAGTGTCCATGACCTACTGGTGTGTGTGAGGTGTCCATGACCTACTGGTGTGTGTGAAGTGTCCATGACCTACTGGTGTGTGTGAGATGTCCATGACCTACTGGTGTGTGTGAGGTGTCCATGACCTACTGGTGTGTGGGAAGTGTCCATGACCTACTGGTGTGTGGGAAGTGTCCATGACCTACTGGTGTGTGTGAGATGTCCATGACCTACTGGTGTGTGTGAAGTGTCCATGACCTACTGGTGTGTGTGAGGTGTCCATGACCTACTGGTGTGTGTGAAGTGTCCATGACCTACTGGTGTGTGTGAGGTGTCCATGACCTACTGGTGTGTGTGAAGTGTCCATGACCTACTGGTGTGTGTGAGGTGTCCATGACCTACTGGTGTGTGTGAGGTGTCCATGACCTACTGGTGTGTGTGAGGTGTCCATGACCTACTGGTGTGTGGGAAGTGTCCATGACCTACTGGTGTGTGTGAGATGTCCATGACCTACTGGTGTGTGTGAAGTGTCCATGACCTACTGGTGTGTGTGAGGTGTCCATGACCTACTGGTGTGTGTGAAGTGTCCATGACCTACTGGTGTGTGTGAAGTGTCCATGACCTACTGGTGTGTGTGAAGTGTCCATGACCTACTGGTGTGTGTGAGGTGTCCATGACCTACTGGTGTGTGTGAGGTGTCCATGACCTACTGGTGTGTGTGAAGTGTCCATGACCTACTGGTGTGTGTGAAGTGTCCATGACCTACTGGTGTGTGTGAGGTGTCCATGACCTACTGGTGTGTGTGAAGTGTCCATGACCTACTGGTGTGTGTGAGGTGTCCATGACCTACTGGTGTGTGTGAAGTGTCCATGACCTACTGGTGTGTGTGAGATGTCCATGACCTACTGGTGTGTGTGAGGTGTCCATGACCTACTGGTGTGTGGGAAGTGTCCATGACCTACTGGTGTGTGTGAGGTGTCCATGACCTACTGGTGTGTGTGAAGTGTCCATGACCTACTGGTGTGTGGGAAGTGTCCATGACCTACTGGTGTGTGTGAGGTGTCCATGACCTACTGGTGTGTGTGAGGTGTCCATGACCTACTGGTGTGTGTGAGGTGTCCATGACCTACTGGTGTGTGGGAAGTGTCCATGACCTACTGGTGTGTGTGAGGTGTCCATGACCTACTGGTGTGTGTGAAGTGTCCATGACCTACTGGTGTGTGTGAGGTGTCCATGACCTACTGGTGTGTGTGAGATGTCCATGACCTACTGGTGTGTGGGAAGTGTCCATGACCTACTGGTGTGTGTGAGATGTCCATGACCTACTGGTGTGTGTGAAGTGTCCATGACCTACTGGTGTGTGTGAGGTGTCCATGACCTACTGGTGTGTGTGAAGTGTCCATGACCTACTGGTGTGTGTGAAGTGTCCATGACCTACTGGTGTGTGTGAAGTGTCCATGACCTACTGGTGTGTGTGAGGTGTCCATGACCTACTGGTGTGTGTGAGGTGTCCATGACCTACTGGTGTGTGTGAGGTGTCCATGACCTACTGGTGTGTGGGAAGTGTCCATGACCTACTGGTGTGTGTGAGATGTCCATGACCTACTGGTGTGTGTGAAGTGTCCATGACCTACTGGTGTGTGTGAGGTGTCCATGACCTACTGGTGTGTGTGAAGTGTCCATGACCTACTGGTGTGTGTGAAGTGTCCATGACCTACTGGTGTGTGTGAAGTGTCCATGACCTACTGGTGTGTGTGAGGTGTCCATGACCTACTGGTGTGTGTGAGGTGTCCATGACCTACTGGTGTGTGTGAAGTGTCCATGACCTACTGGTGTGTGTGAAGTGTCCATGACCTACTGGTGTGTGTGAGGTGTCCATGACCTACTGGTGTGTGTGAAGTGTCCATGACCTACTGGTGTGTGTGAGGTGTCCATGACCTACTGGTGTGTGTGAAGTGTCCATGACCTACTGGTGTGTGTGAGATGTCCATGACCTACTGGTGTGTGTGAGGTGTCCATGACCTACTGGTGTGTGGGAAGTGTCCATGACCTACTGGTGTGTGTGAGGTGTCCATGACCTACTGGTGTGTGTGAAGTGTCCATGACCTACTGGTGTGTGTGAGATGTCCATGACCTACTGGTGTGTGTGAGGTGTCCATGACCTACTGGTGTGTGGGAAGTGTCCATGACCTACTGGTGTGTGTGAGGTGTCCATGACCTACTGGTGTGTGTGAGGTGTCCATGACCTACTGGTGTGTGTGAGATGTCCATGACCTACTGGTGTGTGTGAGGTGTCCATGACCTACTGGTGTGTGGGAAGTGTCCATGACCTACTGGTGTGTGTGAGGTGTCCATGACCTACTGGTGTGTGTGAAGTGTCCATGACCTACTGGTGTGTGTGAGGTGTCCATGACCTACTGGTGTGTGTGAGATGTCCATGACCTACTGGTGTGTGGGAAGTGTCCATGACCTACTGGTGTGTGTGAAGTGTCCATGACCTACTGGTGTGTGGGAAGTGTCCATGACCTACTGGTGTGTGTGAGATGTCCATGACCTACTGGTGTGTGGGAAGTGTCCATGACCTACTGGTGTGTGTGAAGTGTCCATGACCTACTGGTGTGTGTGAGGTGTCCATGACCTACTGGTGTGTGTGAGATGTCCATGACCTACTGGTGTGTGTGAGGTGTCCATGACCTACTGGTGTGTGGGAAGTGTCCATGACCTACTGGTGTGTGTGAAGTGTCCATGACCTACTGGAGTGTGTGAAGTGTCCATGACCTACTGGTGTGTGTGAAGTGTCCATGACCTACTGGTGTGTGTGAGATGTCCATGACCTACTGGTGTGTGTGAGGTGTCCATGACCTACTGGTGTGTGTGAAGTGTCCATGACCTACTGGTGTGTGTGAGATGTCCATGACCTACTGGTGTGTGTGAGGTGTCCATGACCTACTGGTGTGTGTGAGGTGTCCATGACCTACTGGTGTGTGTGAAGTGTCCATGACCTACTGGTGTGTGTGAGGTGTCCATGACCTACTGGTGTGTGTGAAGTGTCCATGACCTACTGGAGTGTGTGAAGTGTCCATGACCTACTGGTGTGTGTGAAGTGTCCATGACCTACTGGTGTGTGTGAGATGTCCATGACCTACTGGTGTGTGTGAGGTGTCCATGACCTACTGGTGTGTGTGAGGTGTCCATGACCTACTGGTGTGTGTGAAGTGTCCATGGTTTTCTGGGAAACACATTGCTTAAATTACAGATAGATGTTCTCCTTCAGGTCTGGTTCATCACTACAGATAGATGTTCTCCTTCAGGTCTGGTTCATCACTATAGATAGATGTTCTCCTTCAGGTCTGGTTCATCACTATAGATAGATGTTCTCCTTCAGGTCTGGTTCATCACTATAGATAGATGTTCTCCTTCAGGTCTGGTTCATCACTATAGATAGATGTTCTCCTTCAGGTCTGGTTCATCACTATAGATAGATGTTCTCCTTCAGGTCTGGTTCATCACTATAGATAGATGTTCTCCTTCAGGTCTGGTTCATCACTATAGATAGATGTTCTCCTTCAGGTCTGGTTCATCACTATAGATAGATGTTCTCCTTCAGGTCTGGTTCATCACTATAGATAGATGTTCTCCTTCAGGTCTGGTTCATCACTATAGATAGATGTTCTCCTTCAGGTCTGGTTCATCACTATAGATAGATGTTCTCCTTCAGGTCTGGTTAATCACTTTAGATAGATGTTCTCCTTCAGGTCTGGTTCATCACAAAAACCAATAGCCAGTGAATGGCTATAATGCATTGAAAGTGTTTTAGAGTCATCAGGGTCAAGTCCTCTGTCAAAGAGAGTTCAGAGTTCATGGAACATTAAAACTGTGTCATAACATCTGTGTGACTTCCTTGTCATCCTCAGCCCCGCCCCCGTGTCCCCTCCAGTTCCGGAGTATTCCTGTGTTCAGTATGTCAGAAGGTATTCCCACTGCAGCGTATGCTGACACGCCACCTCAAGTGTCACAGCATGGTGAAGAGACACCCCTGCAGATACTGTGGCAAGGGCTTCAACGACACCTTTGACCTCAAAAGGCACATGCGCACGCACACAGGTGAGAGACATGCACACGCACACACACACACACACACACACACACACACACACACACACACACACACACACACACACACACACACACACACACACACACACACACACACACACACACACACACACACACACCCCCTCCTTAACCAACCTCCACCCCCAGGTATTCACCCATACACACCCACACCCCTCCTTAACCAACCTCCACCCCCAGGTATTCACCCATACACACCCACACCCCTCCTTAACCAACCTCCACCCCCAGGTATTCACCCATACACACCCACACCCCTCCTTAACCAACCTCCCCCCCCCAGGTATTCACCCATACACACCCACACCCCTCCTTAACCAACCTCCACCCCCCAGGTATTCACCCATACACACCCACACCCCTCCTTAACCAACCTCCACCCCCAGGTATTCACCCGTACACACCCACACCCCCTTAACCAACCTCCACCCCCAGGTATTCACCCATACACACCCACACCCCTCCTTAACCAACCTCCACCCCCAGGTATTCACCCGTACACACCCACACCCCCTTAACCAACCTCCACCCCCAGGTATTCACCCATACACACCCACACCCCTCCTTAACCAACCTCCACCCCCCAGGTATCCGCCCGTACCGCTGTGAGCTGTGTGATAAAGCCTTCACCCAGCGCTGCTCTCTGGAATCCCACCTTAGAAAGATCCATGGAGTGACCCAGCAGTATGCATACCGCCAGCGCCGTTCCAAGATCTTTGTCTGTGAGGACTGTGGCTTCACGTCTAACCGACCAGACGAGTACTTCCTTCATGTGCGCCAGTGTCACCCCGGAAGCCCTGCCCTACGCCGCTACTACCGACGCCAGGCACACGAGGGTGCCAACGTGTCTTCTGACCACAAACTCAGTGCGTTTCTAATGTATCCCCCAGCTGGGTACTTTTTGGGTTGAGTAACATGGTCAAATATCTGCCCTTCTACTAGCTAATATCCAGCTGTGGCCCTCGAGCCAAAACACTTGTCTAGGAGAAATGTCTCTCACCCTAATGACATAAGTTGTATTGCACTGGCCTGGTTTGTGTTTGGTTTGGTGTCCTCTGTGGTTGAGGATATTTTCCCAGAAATGCCATTTTTTGTTTTCTTTTCAAACTCAAAAGGGATTTATGATTTGCAATTTGGGTTGGCATGCTCAGTATGTGAGGAATAAGATAACTGAATACGTGATGTACTGGTATTATAACGATTATCTAGTCTGTTTCTGTTTATTTCCTTTGTTTTTCATTGCCAATGTGGATAACATGTCCTGCAGTGAGTTGCGTTAAATATTATAATATATTGTTATAATATTATATTATATTAATCAATATAACGTTTACCATATATTTACACCAGTAAACCGTCACTTTATTCACGTTTAAAATTCTGCTCAAAAGTTCTTTAGACTTAAATTCCATTCGATAACTAAAAAAGTAGTTATTCGAAACCACGCGAGATGGGTCCTCCCGAGTGCATGAGACACTCAATCAGAGACAGTCAATCAGAGACAGTCAATCAGAGACAGTCAATCAGAGACAGTCAATCAGAGACAGTCAATCAGAGACAATCAATCAGAGACACTCAATCAGAGACACTCAATCAGAGACAGTCAATCAGAGACAGTCAATCAGAAACAGTCAATCAGAGACAGTCAATCAGAGACAGTCAATCAATCAGAGACAGTCAATCAGAGACAGTCAATCAGAGACACAATCAATCAATCAATCAGAGACACTCAATCAGAGACAGTCAATCAGAGACAGTCAATCAGAGACACTCAATCAGAGACACTCAATCAGAGACACTCAATCAGAGACACTCAATCAGAGACAGTCAATCAGAGACAGTCAATCAGAGACAGTCAATCAGAGACAGTCAATCAGAGACACTCAATCAGAGACACTCAATCAGAGACAGTCAATCAGAGACACTCAATCAGAGACAGTCAATCAGAGACAGTCAATCAGAGACAGTCAATCAGAGACAGTCAATCAGAGACAGTCAATCAGAGACAATCAATCAGAGACACTCAATCGGAGACACTCAATCAGAGACAGTCAATCAGAAACAGTCAATCAGAAACAGTCAATCAGAGACAGTCAATCAGAGACAGTCAATTAGAGACACTCAATCAGAGACAGTCAATCAGAGACAGTCAATCAGAGACAGTCAATCAGAGACAGTCAATCAGAGACAGTCAATCAGAGACACTCAATCAGAGACAGTCAATCAGAGACAGTCAATCAGAGACAGTCAATCAGAGACAGTCAATCAGAGACACTCAATCAGAGACACTCAATCAGAGACACTCAATCAGAAACACTCAATCAGAGACACTCAATCAGAGACACTCAATCAGAGACACTCAATCAGAGACACTCAATCAGAGACACTCACCTTGAATCCAATGTGATGAATTAATGGTTCGGTGCCAGTTGGACCTGATCAGACACTTCTGTAGTCCACAAACAGCTTATTATTCGCACATTTATATTAGAAATTAGAATTGAAATGACTTAAAACTTAACTTGTTCTCAGTCGTATGATAGAATAGGTACATTTGAGCCTCCTTCAGGTTAAATTAAGAAAGGCCACTATGTGATTTTATGTGGACTAGCAGGCTCTGGGTTGAGGTGACAGCATCACATGTAATAATAATAATAATAATAACAACAGTATCACATGTAATAATAATAATAATAATAATAACAGTATCACATGTAATAATAATAATAATAATAACAGTATCACATGTAATAATAATAATAATAATAATAACATGTAATAATAATAATAATAATGATCAGCATCACAATGTAATAATAATAATAATAATAATAACAGTATCACATGTAATAATAATAATAATAATAACAGTATCACATGTAATAATAATAATAATAATAACAGTATCACATGTAATAATAATAATAATAATAATAATAACAGTATCACATGTAATAATAATAATAATAATAATAACAGTATCACATGTAATAATAATAATAATAATAACAGTATCACATGTAATAATAATAATAATAATAATAGTATAACATGTAAAAATAATAATAATAATAATAATAATAATAGTATCAAAGGTACACAAATCACTTATAAAATGTCTGTGTTCTTGAATCCAAGAAGAAACAAAACAGTACTTATATTGGTTGTTTTCCAGGCTATGTTCTGTGTGCAATAGTTTCAAGGTTGGAGTTATTAAAACCGCATGTGGAATTAATAAATAAACACTTATAAATTGGTTACATCTGCTGCCCTTATACAATGTTTAATTCATTCTAGAAATTACTAACTTGAAAACTGTAGATGGAAATATGTTGCACCCTTAAAAAACAGACAGTGTTTTTTCTTTTGCAATTTAATTTTTCTTGCGGTTAGATGAATTAAAATTTCACGGAACATAACAACAACTCATCACTATGGTAACCTAGCCGTCTCTCCTTCCTTTAGCTGACGCGCTCCAGGGTGACCTCGTCATATCGACCTTTAAACTTACTTTGAAAAATAAATCAGAATAGCCGCCAGATTATTAATCAACTAAAAATACAATTAAAACACATTTAATTCCTTCTGGGAAATGTATAAAACAATAAAATAATATCTAGATCGCAACAGAATTAT
Organism: Dallia pectoralis; assembly: GCA_029465975.1. Lineage (NCBI taxonomy): Eukaryota > Metazoa > Chordata > Actinopteri > Esociformes > Umbridae > Dallia > Dallia pectoralis. The sequence goes on from CM055746.1 coordinate 275,421, forward strand.
GTTTAGTGATTTTGATTTATTAATTACAAATTCGTTGACAACGTCATGAAAAACATTAATAATTGGTAACCATCTAATCTCCAACTTCATTTTAATTTGCATTAACCCTTATGAAACACATAGTTTCTTTATTATAGGCTGAAGATGGTTCACAGGTGTCAAATTAAAATTAAGTTAAACATTTTTCTTTTACCCTTTTTCTAGGACCCAGTGATTGGCAGTCGTGTTTTTTTGTCATGCACATTCAAATTATTCCAGGCCATGCGATGCATATTTTGTAATACACAGCAATTATCTCACAAAAATCCAGTACCATTCTCTGACATAGAAGATTGCCCTGTATGATTTACCGTAGTTTACCAAACATAACATTTTAATAGAAAGATCTAGAGCTACTACAGTACACATTGTTTGCAATGATAACTTGGCTGTACTATTTTAACCAGAATAGCAAACGTAGCAGTCAGAACAAATTCCTTGTGTGTAAACATAAAATAATATCTAGATCAGGGGTATATTATGAAGGTAAAACAGCGACATAAGTTTTTTTCTTGTAATTGTTTTTTTTCTTTTGAAACTCGTTTTGTACTTAGGTTTTCTTTCTTGTAATTTTTTTTTTTCTTTTGAAACTCGTTTTGTACAAAAGTTTTTCTTTCTTGTAATTCTTTTTTTCCTTTTGAAACTCGTTTTGTACAAAAGTTTTTCTTTCTTGTAATAGGTTTTGTACAAAAAACCAACGCGCAGAGTTTTGTCACTAATATTCCACCAGCACTGTGACAAAAGTTTTTCTTTCTTGTAAATCAGTCTGTGCCCAAACGTTTCACTGCGTTTCCAAACAGAAACCCCAAACGTATTCTGACCAATGAACGGATAGCTATCTTAGCGTGGCACTTTGAACTTCAACCAATCGTTACTCCTTGCAAAGGGTAGAAGAAAAGCCATGGCTCGGCATGGTCAGCATCTGTTACCTCAAGTAAGTTTTCGATTATGTAAAACGTATTTTCATGTCCATGCAGTGGTAATTAAAATATTATTTTATATTATTTTATTTAATATTGCATGGACATGAAAATACGTTTTACATAATCGTATTTTCATGTCCATTCAGTAATAATTAAAATATTATTTTATTTAATACTGCATGGACATGAAAATAAGTTTTACTTGCTTGGCTTTTTTCCTCCTTTTGGTTGAAGTTCAAAGTGCCACGCTAAGATAGCTATCCGTTCATTGGTCAGAATACGTTTGGGGTTTCTGTTTGGAAACGCAGTGAAACGTTTGGGCACAGACTGATTTACAAGAAAGAAAAACTTTTGTCACAGTGCTGGTGGAATATTAGTGACAAAACTCTGTGCGTTGGTTTTTTGTACAAAACCTATTACAAGAAAGAAAAACTTTTGTACAAAACGAGTTTCAAAAGAAAAAAACGAATTACAAGAAAGAAAAACTTTTGTACAAAACGAGTTTCAAAAGAAAAAAAAACAATTACAAGAAAGAAAACCTAAGTACAAAACGAGTTTCAAAAGAAAAAAAACAATTACAAGAAAAAAACTTATGTCGCTGTTTTACCTTCATAGTATATTCTTTATATTCTTTTTTCCTTGTGTCCCATAGCACCTGAACATCCATTTTGTTTTACTATATAATTTAACCCTGGTCCAAGGTGTTAGGTGAGGTTTAACCTTAACCCTGGTCCAAGGTGTTAGGTGAGGTTTAACCTTAACCCTGGTCCAAGGTGTTAGGTGAGGTTTAACCTTAACCCTGGTCCAAGGTGTTAGGTGAGGTTTAACCTTAACCCTGGTCCAAGGTGTTAGGTAAGGTTTAACCTTAACCCTGGTCCAAGGTGTTAGGTGAGGTTTAACCTTAACCCTGGTCCAAGGTGTTAGGTGAGGTTTAACCTTAACCCTGGTCCAAGGTGTTAGGTGAGGTTTAACCTTAACCCTGGTCCAAGGTGTTAGGTGAGGTTTAACCTTAACCCTGGTCCAAGGTGTTAGGTTAGGTTTAACCTTAACCCTGGTCCAAGGTGTTAGGTGAGGTTTAACCTTAACCCTGGTCCAAGGTGTTAGGTGAGGTTTAACCTTAACCCTGGTCCAAGGTGTTAGGTGAGGCCTGCAGACACCGGGTCGTCTTACTAACATACTAGTCATAGGAACCCTAGTTTCAGTAAAACACACATGAAGCACTGAACCAGAGCTTAAGTACAACTTATCAGTCACAGATAAAATGATTCACTCTGAGATGCATAGATATGAAGTGTAAAGTCACACTGTGTATAACTACTACATGGTGCTGTTAAAAAGTCAAGACTGGACATATGTACGCCGTTAATATTGAGCAAAATGCACCAAACAAGTCCAGGTGGGCTGGAGTGTGAATGCTATTGGAAGGTACTGATTAGTCCTTCTGTCTGTCACTCAAACCAGCAATGTCATTCTCCTGTAGTCTCTTTGTTTTCAGATACATCTGACCTCTCTCCTCAGAAATGGAAATGATGCATTGTGATCCACACATAGCAACACACATAGCAACACAAATAGCAACACACAAATCAACACATAGCAACACACATAGCAACACACATAGCAACACACAAATCAACACACATAGCAACACAGATACTCATACCCGCTCATACCCGCTCATACCCGCTCATACCCGCTCATACCCTCTCATACTCGCTCATACCCACTCATACCCTATCATACCCGCTCATACCCGCTCATACCCGCTATACCCGCTCATACCCGCTCATACCCGCTCATACCCACTCATACCCACCCATACCCTCTCATACCCTCTCATACCCTCTCATACCCTCTCATACCCTCTCATACCCTCTCATACCCTCTCATACCCTCTCATACCCTCTCATACCCTCTCATACCCTCTCATACCCTCTCATACCCTCTCATACCCTCTCATACCCTCATACCCTCTCATACCCTCTCATACCCTCTCATACCCTCTCATACCCTCTCATACCCTCTCATACCCTCTCATACCCTCTCATACCCACTCATACCCTCTCCTACCCACTCATACCCTCTCATACCCACTCATACCCTCTCATACCCTCTCATACCCGCTCATACCCATTCATACCCTCTCATACCCACTCATACCCTCTCATACCCGCTCATACCCATTCATACCCGCTCATACCCACTCATACCCTCTCATACCCGCTCATACCCACTCATACCCACTAATACCCTCTCCTACCCTCTCATACCCGCTCATACCCACTCATACCCACTAATACCCTCTCCTACCCACTCATACCCTCTCATACCCACTCATACCCTCTCATACCCACTCATACCCTCTCATACCCGCTCATACCCATTCATACCCTCTCATACCCACTCATACCCTCTCATACCCACTCATACCCGCTCACAGATCTCTGTACAGCAGTGTCTGTTCCAGGCTTGGACCCCTCCCCCCTCCATACACACCAACAGGTAGGACTCAGCCCCCTCCCGTGGCCAGTGCACCTGGAAGATAAACAGAGAGAAGAGAGAGGGACCAGAGGGAGAGGGGAGAGATGACCAGTAGATGAAGACGGTGAGAGGATGGAGATATTACAGGGTGAATCAGGGAAGGATAAAGTGGTTGAGATAGGAAAGATTGTCAAAAAAGTGGATATGTGGAGGAAGAAAAAAGATCGAAAGGAGGAAGAAATGAGATCGAAAGGAGGTGGGAAATATGCAGTTGTTATTTTATTTTATAGTATCTCTAATTGTCATGCACTGCTTGCAATCCTATTACTAATAAAATCAGTGTTCAAAAGTGCAATATATAGAAAATGCATTATTTTATGACAACATGGTACTTTCCCATCGTACCCTGTGGAACAGCAGCAGATGACGGTAGAGAGAGATCACCAGTGGATAGTGACAGGCAGGGGGCGATCTCTTCCTCTGAAACACACTCACAGTCAGGAACTGAACAGGGAGGTTGGAGGCCAGGGTACAGATGCAGGCTTTGTGTTTGAGTCACAGCACAGCACAGCACATCATGCTGCACTTGCCTGGATCAACATCCGTAATGGGAGAAAGGCAGACATAAAACAATGTGATTTCCCCTGCTGATAATGAACACAGTTGTTATTTCATTACAGACCTATGGTTTTATGGTTTTCACCAGGCAAGTGTGGTGACGTGTGCAAAGGGTTAGGGTGTGGTGACGTGTGCAAAGGGTTAGGGTGTGGTGACGTGTGCAAAGGGTTAGGGTATGGTGACATGTGCAAAGGGTTAGGGTGTGGTGACGTGTGCAAAGGGTTAGGGTATGGTGACGTGTGCAAAGGGTTAGGGTATGGTGACGTGTGCAAAGGGTTAGGGTGTGGTGACGTGTGCAAAGGGTTAGGGTGTGGTGACGTGTGCAAAGACAGAATATGTGACACTTTATTTGAATTGTAACTTTATCCGCTACAGCATTGACATGTATTCCTCCTGTTGTGATAAACCAATCACAGAGGACTATCCAGATAAAGTGTAGTCCAGCATGAGTGTAGACCATAAAGTCAACCAATCACAGAGGCCTATCCAGATAAAGTGTAGTCCAGCATGGGTGTAGACCATAAAGTCAACCAATCACAGAGGACTATCCAGATAAAGTGTAGTCCAGCATGAGTGTAGACCATAAAGTTAACCAATCACAGAGGACTATCCAGATAAAGTGTAGTCCAGCATGGGTGTAGACCATAAAGTCAACCAATCACAGAGGACTATCCAGATAAAGTGAACATACTGCTGGAGCATTCAGGGTTGGTGGCGAATATTAGTGAATTATCTGGGTTTGTTTTCTTTACCTCCCTCAGAAAACATACACACATTCTCTATTTGTACCCCGAAATAAGGCTAATGTTAGCGCCCTTCATATAGCCTTTGATCATTTCAGAAAAAGAGAGAAAGACAGAAAGTAAAGCTTACATTGTCCAGACAGTGGGCAGGCAGAGAAAGAGATGATGAGCAAACACACAGTTCTGTGATTGGAGAAGAGAGATACATTAGACCAGCCCAGAGAGCAGGGAACGTTCCAGGAATTTTCAGATAGAAATATATTGTGTATATATTATTGGCTGGTTCTCAGCATCAAGGATTAGCTCTATCTTTTAGTTCTATCTGTAACGTGCTGCAACGTTTACATATTAAACACGACCAAGAACTAAGTAGCTGGCCTCCTGCAGATGTTTTGGTTAAGTAGACAGCTGACCAGCCATCAGGGAGGTCAATTCATGTCAAGAACTACACAAGAACAACATACATGAGTAATTGGATTAATGGGTGTGTGGAAGTAAGTATAGAACATTTGTGATTGACAGAGTGAGTGGCACCCCCCAGTCCCCATCTAACAAGACAGAGTGAGTGGCACCCAGGATGACAATGTAAATGTGGAGGGGTGAGATATCCAGAGAAGGATGACAATGTAAATGTGGAGGGGTGAGATATCCAGAGAAGGGTGACAATGTAAATGTGGAGGGGTGAGATATCCAGAGAAGGGTGACAATGTAAATGTGGAGGGGTGAGATATCCAGAGAAGGATGACAATGTAAATGTGGAGGGGTGAGATATCCAGGGAAGGATGACAATTTAAATGTGTAGGAGTGAGTTATCCAGAGAAGGATGACAATGTAAATGTGGAGGGGTGAGATATCCAGAGAAGGATGACAATGTAAATGTGGAGGGGGGAGATATCCAGAGAAGGATGACAATGTAAATGTGGAGGGGTGAGATATCCAGAGAAGGATGACAATGTAAATGTGGAGGAGTGAGATATCCAGGGAAGGATGACAATGTAAATGTGGAGGAGTGAGATATCCAGGGAAGGATGACAATGTAAATGTGGAGGAGTGAGATATCCAGAGAAGGATGACAATGTAAATGTGGAGGGGTGAGATATCCAGGGAAGGATGACAATTTAAATGTGTAGGAGTGAGATATCCAGAGAAGGATGACAATGTAAATGTGGAGGGGTGAGATATCCAGAGAAGGATGACAATGTAAATGTGGAGGGGGAGATATCCAGAGAAGGATGACAATGTAAATGTGGAGGAGTGAGATATCCAGGGAAGGATGACAATGTAAATGTGGAGGAGTGAGATATCCAGGGAAGGATGTAAATGTAAATGTGGAGGAGTGAGATATCCAGGGAAGGATGTAAATGTAAATGTGGAGGAGTGAGATATCCAGGGAAGGATGTAAATGTACTGATTCAGGGACTTGTGGAATGAATGCTGGGTTTCTTGCCTGTCTCTTTGGGGGATTTTAGTTCCTGTATCTCCTTCTTCAGCTTCTCCATCTCTTTCTCTAGTTCTTCATTCCTTATCTCTGCCTCCTGTAACTGTCTACAGAAATAATTGAATAAAGGGTCAGCTCAAAATACAAGGGATGTAACCTATATGTAAAATAACACAATTATGTTACCTATATATCTACCTATATATATACCTATGATATATAGCTACCTATATATCACATGCATAAGCATCAAGATGCCATATCTACCAATTGATCTGCTAAGTGGTAGATTAGTGGTAGATTAATGGTAGATTAGTGGTTGATTAGTGGTTGATTAGCGGTTGATTAGCGATTGATTAGCGGTTGATTAGCGGTTGATTAGCGGTTGATTAGCGGTTGATTAGCGGTAGATAAGCGGTAGATAAGCGGTAGATAAGCGGTAGATAAGCGGTAGATAAGCGGTAGATTAGCGGTAGATTAGCGGTAGAGTAGCGGTAGAGTAGCGGTAGATAAGCGGTAGATAAGCGGTAGATAAGCGGTAGATTAGCGGTAGATTAGCGGTAGATAAGCGGTAGATAAGCGGTAGATAAGCGGTAGATTAGCGGTAGATTAGCGGTAGATAAGCGGTAGATTAGCGTTAGATTAGCGGTAGATAAGCGGTAGATAAGCGGTAGATTAGCGGTAGATAAGCGGTAGATTAGCGGTAGATTAGCGGTAGATTAGCGGTAGATAAACGGTAGATAAGCGGTAGATAAGCGGTAGATTTGTGGTAGATTAGTGGTAGATTAGTGGTAGATAAGTGGTAGATAAGTGGTAGATTAGTGGCAGATTAGTGGCAGATTAGTGGCAGATTAGTGGCAGATAAGTGGTAGATTAGTGGTAGATTAGTGGTTGATTAGCGGTAGATTAGTGGTAGATTAGTGGTAGATTAGCGGTAGATTAGCGGTAGATTAGTGGTAGATAAGTGGTAGATTAGTGGTAGATTAGTGGTAGATAAGTGGTAGATAAGTGGTAGATTAGTGGTAGATTAGTGCAAACAGGAATGACATGTAAAATCAATATCTATATGTAAAGCGTAAATAAGTCACCAACAAATAAAGCATATAACTATTGTATACATGTGCCTGTTTGTGTCTGTGCATACTCTAGAATCAATCTAACCTGTGTCTGTGCATACTCTAGGCTCAATCTAACCTGTGTCTGTGCATACTCTAGGCTGAATCTAACCTGTGTCTGTGCATACTCTAGGCTCAATCTAACCTGTGTCTGTGCATACTCTAGGCTCAATCTAACCTGTGTATGTGCATACTCTAGGCTCAATCTAACCTGTGTATGTGCATACTCTAGGCTCAATCTAACCAGTGTCTGTGCATACTCTAGGCTGAATCTAACCTGTGTCTGTTTGTGTCTGTGCATACTCTAGGCTCAATCTAACCTGTGTCTGTGCATACTCTAGGCTCAATCTAACCTGTGTCTGTGCAAACTCTAGGCTGAATCTAACCTGTGTCTGTTTGTGTCTGTGCATACTCTAGGCTAAATCTAACCTGTGTCTGTGCATACTCTAGGCTCAATCTAACCTGTGTCTGTGCATACTCTAGGCTCAATATAACCTGTGTCTGTGCATACTCTAGGCTGAATCTAACCTGTATCTGTGTATACTCCAGGCTAAATCTAACCTGTGCAGGTCCTCATCAAGTCCTGACTTCTTGTCCACTTCTTTCTCTGTTGCAGCGTTGGATGCTGCAGTAGCCTGCTCTGAAGCTATGGCAGGTAACTCAAGCAGGGTAGACAGGTTTTCAGGTGTTGTCAGGGTATCTCTAAGCTGCCACATCTGACTCTGAATGTCCACACACCCCCTCAGTGTCAGCTACACAAGCATAGTCAAAGTAAACGTAGCATAGCCTTGAAAATGATGTTTTGCATTCACTGTAATGCATTCGACAAAACATACCTCACTAGGCACACAAAATGAAATGATCAGTTACAGCTGATTACAACTTATATTAACAGGATGAATATATGTTTAGTAACAGTATTTTAAAATGTTCACATTTGTCTAGAAAATAACAACAATTGTGTTTACAGACTAAATGCAAGGACAATATGGACAGAAAAAATCAAAATTCCCCCCCAAAAATATTTTTGTGGGAATTAATTTTTTTTCTGTCCATATTGAAGTAAAATCAGCAAATAAAAAATAAATCAATAGAGTCATTATCTTTGGAACCCTACGTTTAAAATGATGTCACTTATCAAATACCATCTAACGTTAGCTACCACTGAAATGATCAATACCAGCTAATATTTAAAAATTCTACACTTATTCATAAATATCAAAGTTATTTTTTAATGTATATATTCAACCTACCAGCTTGTCCTGGAAAGTCATGTTTGTTAACCCTTGATGTTTCTGGTGATCTATTTCCATCATGATGTCACAACTCCGGTCCAGCGCACCAGTCTGTCTGTGAGAGAAATAAAAATACATTTCAATAGTTTTGATACCTCATTAATTGAGTTATATTCATACTAATACAATATATAATAGAATGTGACCTTGTAGCTGTAAAGGAGTAGTTTACATGATACCTCATTAATTGAGTTATATTCATACTAATACAATAGAATGTGACCTTGTAGCTGTAAAGGAGTAGTTTACATGATACCTCATTAATTGAGTTATATTCATACTAATACAATATAATGTGACCTTGTAGCTGTATAGGAGTAGTTTACATGATACCTCATTAATTGAGTTATATTCATACTAATACAATATAATGTGACCTTGTAGCTGTATAGGAGTAGCCAACAAAAGCTAGATGAACTCCAACAGGCGCCCTGTCCAGAACATCACTCAGTGTTTCCTGCAGGTCAAAAGACAGCATTGCAGCTTGTGGTTTATGTATATTTTATGTCTACTACAGTATATATCCACATTGCCAACTTTAATTGCTTTGGGAGTTTTTCAAGGATCGACATTAGACAGAGTTACATTGGAATCGATTGAATATATTGTTGATTGTTTCAGAATGAATAAAAGTACCATTTCACTGAGGCAGTCGTCCAACACATCAAAGTTGGAGGTATCTGTGGCGTTGGAGACTTCAGGCTGGAAAGGTGCTGGAAGTTCATTCAGAGAGCCCCAGTCTAGTCCACTGAAGAAGGGGTGGCCCCTAAAGTCTCCAGAGCCTCCAGCACCAATTCGATTTTCTCTCTCGCAGATCAAACCCATGATGAGGGAACGTGCTTCATCTGAAACCTCAGGGCCAGATGTCGGGAACTCAAAGTGCTCCTAAATGGACATAATGATTGCTACTCCGATTCACCAACGCTGA
>CM055746.1:290000-362500 GCA_029465975.1 Dallia pectoralis
TTAATGTGTGTGTGTGTGTGTGTGTGTACCCAGCATGTGTGTGTGTATGTGTGTGTGTATGTATGTGTGTGTGTGTGTATGTGTGTGTGTATGTGCGTGTGTGTGTTTATGTGTGTGTGTGTGTGTACCCAGCATGTTTGTGTGTGTCTATGTGTGTGTGTGTGTGTGTGTATGTGCGTGTGTGTGTGCGTGTGCATGTGTCTGTACCTCTCCTCTCTTCAGCATGTCCCACTTATTCATTATCTTCATGGCGTACACCTGCTGTGTACTACGCATCCTCGCCACGGCAACCTGTATCCACACCAGCACACACATGTCACCATGGTAACAAGAAACTATTGTCCACCTTGACTTTCCGCTGTGTCTCTCACCTCACTGAAAGTCCCTCGACCAATCACTTTCAAGATGTGAAAGTCATCCCTCTTAATGCGCGTCTTCTTTACCTGCATCACCAGGGGTTCCGCTGTGATTGGACGAGAGAGGATATAGAATATAGCATATATCTGTGATTGGACGAGAGAGGATATAGAATATAGCATATATCTGTGATTGGACGAGAGAGCATATAGAATATAGCATATATCTTTGATTGGACGAGAGAATATATAGAATATAGCATATATCTGTGATTGGACGAGAGAGAATATAGAATATAGTATATATCTGTGATTGGACGAGAGAACATATATCTGTGATTGGACGAGAGAGCATATAGAATATAGCATATATCTGTGATTGGACGAGAGAACATATAGAATATAGCATGTATTTGTGATTGGACGAGAGAGCATATAGAATATAGCATATATCTGTGATTGGACGAGAGAATATATAGAATATAGCATTATATCTGTGATTGGACAAGAGAATATATAGAATATAGCATATATATTTGATTGTACGAGAGAATATATAGAATATGGCATATAGCTGTGATTAGACGAGAGAATATATAGAATATAGTATATATCTGTGATTGGACGAGAGAATATTCAGAATATAGCATATATCTGTGATTGTACGAGAGAGAATATAGAATATAGCATATATCTGTGATTTGACGAGAGAGAATATAGATATAGTTAGATAGCATTATATCGTTTTAAAATCAGACCATGTTGACACCAACGAGGATTAACTGCTGCATGGAAGATGTTTTTTATACTCAAATGTTAAGTCATTAAATGTTTCTAGAGCCACACCTTGTGAAAAAACACTTTTATCAGCAAGTGCTCCTTTAAGAACCTGGTGGTTCGGACATCATAGTTAAAGCATGTCTAAGAATAGCCAACACCATTTAATACTTTTTTAAGGCAAGTTTTCCAGCCCTTTCTTTTTCAACCTCGTCTTGTGTGGGGAGGAATGTGAGCGAGACCAAGGCAACACTGTAAACTGTTTTAGTGGAGAGAGAGAGGAAAAAAGAGAGTGTTTGAGAGACGGAGGAAGAGAGCGAGAGAGAGAGAGAGAGAGAGAGAGAGCATTTGAGATTAAGGAAAACAGACAGAGAGAAGCTTCCAGAGTCATTCAGTCTTTTACAAACATAATTCTGCAGTCCAATAACTTTCCTTACTGGGTCTGAAATGGGTTCTATAGTAGATCTGAGGAATCTGTCCAGGATTTCAGGACCAAAATCAACAATGTGACCGGTCATATTGAGGAAGTTGAATCTCTGGTCATCAAAGCTGTAAAATAAAGGGTGGATCCCAGTAATGTGTAATAATGTGCGTTAAATACTGGGACATATTTATCTTTAAATGCTTCAACTCTTAACAATTTCTTTGCAATCATCCAGGTTTTGGAAACCCACCGATATAATGCTAATGTGATGCTAATGTAACAAAGGTTAAAGTGCGCCAGACAAACTCAATCGCAGTGTAAGAACCTGCCTGCAAGCCTCTGTCAGACAATGTTTTTCAGGAGAAGAGTCGCCACAATACTTATCTCGGATCAGTTTAGCATGTTTCTCACAAATAGTTAATAGGTTAGGATTCTACCAAAGGGAAAACTCAGGACAGAGACTGACTTTCTATTTGATGACAAGATTAACACGGTTATCACAGGAGAGGATGCTGGGACAGTGCACACACGCGCACACGCACACACACACACAGAGAGAGAGAGACACACACACACGCACAGAGAGAGAGAGACACACACACACACACACGCACAGAGAGAGAGAGACACACGCACACACGCACGCACACACACGCACACGCGCACACGCACACACGCACACACGCACACACACACACACACACACAGAGAGAGAGACACACACACACACACACACACACGCACAGAGAGAGAGAGACACACGCACACACACACACACACACACACACACACACACACACACACACACACACACTGGTTGACAGAGAACAGGACCCAGTGGAAGGTATGGAGAGAGGGGGTTCTTTGCTTGCGTGCTGTGTTGTTTACCCCGGTTCTCTACTGGTTCAACCGTGCCAACCAGACCACCTCATAAATGGAAATGTCGTTCCTCCCAGAAGATAGACACGGGGGAAGGGGGGTCGTGCTTGTTGTTACTATGTTTAAGGAGCTAGGTTTTAACGATTCAGAAGACATTGAAGATCCAACAAGGGGAGCTAACATGACAAGTGTCCATTGCTATAAGAGCATTTATAAATCATTCTATTGAACAGCTTCCAGGGTTAGGGTTATGTGTGTGTGCCTCTCTCTCTGTGGGTGTGTGTGTGTGTGTGTGCCTCTCTCTCTGTGGGTGTGTGTGTGTCTGTGTGTGTGTGTGTGTGCCTCTCTCTCTGTGGGTAAATGGTAAATGCTGCGCTTTTATATAGCGCTTTTATCCAAAGCGCTTTACAGATCCTGCGTCACATTGACCCATTCATTCACCGCGTCTACCATGCAAGACGACTGCAGCCAGGTGCAGCTGGGGTTAGGTGTCTTGCTCATGGACACCTCAACAATTTCCCAGGAGGAACCGGGGATCGAACCACCAACCTTCCGATTGATAGACAACCAACTCAACCCACTGAGCCCCATGTGGGTGTGTGTGTGTCTGTGCCTCTCTCTGTGGGTGTGTGTGTGTCTGTGTGTCTGTGTGTGTGCCTCTCTGTCTCTGTGGGTGTGTGTGTGTCTGTGTGTGTGCCTCTCTGTCTCTGTGGGTGTGTGTGTGTGTGTGTGTGTCTCTCTCTCTCTGTGGGTGTGTGTGTGTCTGTGCCTCTCTCTCTCTGTGGGTGTGTGTGTCTTTGACATTGACCTGTAAACCACAGTCTAGAGATCTTTCCCCCCAATGTGCACCCATTGTGTCAGGTGCTACACTGATAATTTTTACCCATAAAGGGAGAAGCCTGTCGTACTGTACTGGGTGGTGTGTTGCTATGTCTGCTGTTACTGGGTGGTGTGTGTCACTGGGTTGCTATGTCTCATGAGAACATGTCCATATACACTGTCAGGAGGAAAAGAAAAGCTTCCTGAAGGATCTGAAGTCCCACTTCAAATTTAAACTTTAGGAGAATTCTAAGAGGTACTAAAAACGATACTTATGAAACCTGAAGGGGAGTTTATTAGAGGAAACTTATATAAGATCCCCAAAATATCATGGAGTTTTGAAAAAAACAGGAATATTGAAAATGCATGGTGTAAAATGAAACTAACTAAAAGTGTTTCTCTATCTTTTATCTATCTTTAAGTAAATGCAGGAATATTAGGTGCACCCAACAAAACTACTCGTGGAAAGGTGCTAATTATAAATTTAAGCACGCACGCACGCACGCACGCACGCACGCACGCACGCACGCACGCACGCACACACACACACACACACACACACACACACACACACACACACACACACACACACACACACACACACACACACACACACAGTAAGACATAGAAAGTGAGGCACTGACCCCATTGGAGGAACCCTGAGACATACTTCTCCCTTGCCAGGGGTGAGGAGCAGAACTCCTGGTATACCCCCACTAGCAGGTCCAACAGGGTCTGCAGTCCGACCGGACCCGGGGCTTGTAGTTCTGATTCCTGTGGGTCCGCTGACATGTTGTCCAGAGGTGTGGTGTTGTCCAGAGGTCTGGTGTGGATTTAGTTGCACTGCAGCGTCCAGAAGTCCATGAAGACCGGAGACTGGAGGCTGGTTCCAGTCAGGATCTCTTCTATTCACTCTTCTCCTTTTTATACACTGTAGTACTGTACTTTTTATAGTTGACAGTGCCCTTCCCCCTCTTCCCCTCTCTGTTATGTATTTGTTACTTCTACACTGTCATCTGTCTGTGTGAGTGAATGATGGAGGGCCTTAACCAGGACACTATCTGTAACCATAACCCTAAACCAGAAGACTGTCTCTTACCCTAAACCAGGACACTGTCTGTAACCCTAACCCTAAACCAGGACACTGTCTCTAACACTAACCCTACCTGTTGTTGTATCTACCTTTTCTTACTGTTTCTGTCTGGTCTGTCTGTCTCAGTCTTTCCACCTGTCTGTCTGGTCTGTCTGTCTCAGTCTTTCCTTCTACCTGTCTGTCTGTCTGCCTGCCTGTCTGTGTCTCTGTCCGTCTGTCAGTCTCTGTCTGTCTGTCTCCTCTTACCTTATACTTTTCTCAGTAGCTCCACCGTGTCTTACAGTAACTCTGTGTTACTCCAGACCTTTTTTGGTGCATATCTCAACCTTTCTCTGTCTCCTTAATGTCAGCAATATTACAATAGATGGAGGACTGAGTTTTTCAATCAATGCAAATGATATTGGCTTTTCTAAAGTTCTGTACCAAAAACAAAGCATACATAACCCTATAGTGAAGGTAAATGCTTTATAATTAAATCTTGTGACAGACAGTCCATGAGCTATCTGACTCCCCAACCTTTTGCAGACCCTTCCATCTCCCCTCTCTATTTTTCATTCTGTCTTTCCAGCTCTCCTCCCACACATCTTCTCTCACTCTTTCACTCACTATTTTCAGAGGAACACTTGTGGTCCCTGCCTCTGGTCCAGATGACTGGCTTTCAAAATCCTCCACTTAATCAGTTTCTCCATTCATTATTTCTCTGTGTGTTCTTCTCTCCCTGGCTTCAGTCGTACCTTGTGTGTTTGCAAGCTTTGCTTCGTCTATCCTCTCTTTCTCTCACTCTATATCTCACTCAATCTCTCTCTATATCTCTATCTCTCGTTCCCTGTCTCTCTCTCTGTCCCTTGTCCTAACTTTTCAGTTTTCACTTCTCCAACACCATGCCCCGTCCCCTTTTCCGCTGTTCCTCTGTTTCCCTGTTTATAAATACACCACTACTTCACCCTCCCTCTCCCCCTCTCCCTCTCTCCCTCTCTCCCTCTCTCCCTCTCTCCCCCTCTCCCTCTCTCCCTCTCTCCCTCTCTCCCTCTCTCCCTCTCTCTCTCTCTCTCTCTCTCTCTCTCCTCTCCCTCCCTCTCCCCATCTCTCTCTCTCTCCCCCTCTCTCCCTGGCTCTTCCTTTGATTCCAATGTTTATTTGGTTTCATTGCAAAATCTTCTGAATGATAACTGGTATATAGGATGTCCCAAAGACAGGTTTCTTTTAACAGGTTTCTTTTAACAGGTTTCTTTTACCTTAATGTGTCATGTTGACTCAACTAGCATTTGGCCCTATATGGTTGTGGAACAGATCACAGACAGACAGAACACCTCTGGATAAATGAGGAGTTAGTTGCCTCAGAGATTTGACTGACAAGCCTTAATACAATAAACATCTGACCAACAAGGTCACTGTTCAGTATGTGACAAGGACAGTGGAGATTATGACTCACAATGTGTTCTACATATGGGGTCTAGTATAATATATCACACTATTAATGGACATATAGTACACTACATATAACCAGGGTCTAGTATAATATAGCACACTATTAATGGACATATAGTACACTACATATAACCAGGGTCTAGTATAATATAGCACACTATTAATGGACATATAGTACACTACATATAACCAGGGTCTAGTATAATATAGCACACTATTAATGGACATATAGTACACTACATATAACCAGGGTCTAGTATAATATATCACACTATTAATGGACATATAGTACACTACATATAACCAGGGTCTAGTATAATATAGCACACTATTAATGGACATATAGTACACTACATATAACCAGGGTCTAGTATAATATAGCACACTATTAATGGACATATAGTACACTACATATAACCAGGGTCTAGTATAATATAGCACACTATTAATGGACATATAGTACACTACATATAACCAGGGTCTAGTATAATATAGCACACTATTAATGGACATATAGTACACTACATATAACCAGGGTCTAGTATAATATAGCACACTATTAATGGACATATAGTACACTACATATAACCAGGGTCTAGTATAATATAGCACACTATTAATGGACATATATAACCAGGGTACAATATAGCACACTATTAATGGACATATAACCAGGGTCTAGTATAATATAGCACACTATTAATGGACATATAGTACACTACATATAACCAGGGTCTAGTATAATATAGCACACTATTAATGGACATATAGTACACTACATATAACCAGGGTCTAGTATAATATAGCACACTATTAATGGACATATGGACATATACACTACATATAACCAGGGTCTAGTATAATATATCACACTATTAATGGACATATAGTACACTACATATAACCAGGGTCTAGTATAATATAGCACACTATTAATGGACATATAGTACACTACATATAACCAGGGTCTAGTATAATATAGCACACTATTAATGGACATATAGTACACTACATATAACCAGGGTCTAGTATAATATAGCACACTATTAATGGACATATAGTACACTACATATAACCAGGGTCTAGTATAATATAGCACACTATTAATGGACATATAGTACACTACATATAACCAGGGTCTAGTATAATATATCACACTATTAATGGACATATAGTACACTACATATAACCAGGGTCTAGTATAATATAGCACACTATTAATGGACATATAGTACACTACATATAACCAGGGTCTAGTATAATATAGCACACTATTAATGGACATATAGTACACTACATATAACCAGGGTCTAGTATAATATAGCACACTATTAATGGACATATAGTACACTTACATATAACCAGGGTCTAGTATAATATATCACACTATTAATGGACATATAGTACACTACATATAACCAGGGTCTAGTATAATATAGCACACTATTAATGGACATATAGTACACTACATATAACCAGGGTCTAGTATAATATAGCACATACACTACATGTAACCAGGGTCTAGTATAATATATCACACTATTAATGGACATATAGTACACTACATATAACCAGGGTCTAGTATAATATAGCACACTATTAATGGACATATAGTACACTACATATAACCAGGGTCTAGTATAATATAGCACACTATTAATGGACATATAGTACACTACATATAACCAGGGTCTAGTATAATATAGCACACTATTAATGGACATATAGTACACTACATATAACCAGGGTCTAGTATAATATATCACACTATTAATGGACATATAGTACACTACATATAACCAGGGTCTAGTATAATATAGCACACTATTAATGGACATATAGTACACTACATATAACCAGGGTCTAGTATAATATATCACACTATTAATGGACATATAGTACACTACATATAACCAGGGTCTAGTATAATATAGCACACTATTAATGGACATATAGTACACTACATATAACCAGGGTCTAGTATAATATAGGACACTATTAATGGACTTATAGTCTCATTTATTATTGATACATGCTATTCTGTCAGATGTACACCTGGTACCACTGGTATTATGTCAGATGTACACCTGGTACCACGTACACCTGGTAGCACTGGTATTCTGTCAGATGTACACCTGGTACCACTGGTATTCTGTCAGATGTAACCTGGTACCACTGGTATTATGTCAGATGTACACCTGGTACCACTGGTATTATGTCAGATGTACACCTGGTACCACTGGTATTATGTCAGATGTACACCTGGTACCACTGGTATTCTGTCAGATGTACACCTGGTACCACTGGTATTATGTCAGATGTACACCTGGTACCACTGGTATTCTGTCAGATGTACACCTGGTACCACTGGTATTATGTCAGATGTACACCTGGTACCACTGGTATTCTGTCAGATGTACACCTGGTACCACTGGTGTGCCTCATTTTATGTACACCTGATACATTGTAGAATGTAACAGATGTACACACCATGGTCAGTCACCTGGTACCACTGGTATTCTGTCAGATGCCCCCATGTGGTCTACCAAGCTGTACACCTGGTACCACTGGTATTCTGTCAGATGTACACCTGGTACCACTGGTATTCTGTCAGATGTACACCTGGTACCACTGGTATTCTGTCAGATGTACACCTGGTACCACTGGTGTGCCTCATTTATTACTGATACATTCAGAATGTAACATACACAATTCAGTCACAACAGTGCCCCCATGTGGTCTAAAGCTGGAATGAAACATACGTTGAACCCTAATCCACAGTAAGTATAATGAGGTCTTCATCAGACACTCACAGTCAGTATAATGAGGTATTCATCAGACACTTACATACAGTATAATGAGGTATTCATCAGACACTCACATACAGTATAATGAGGTATTCATCAGACACTCACAAACAGTATAATGAGGTATTCATCAGACACTCACAGTCAGTATAATGAGGTATTCATCAGACACCCACAGTAAGTATAATGAGGTATTCATCAGACACCCACAGTCAGTATAATGAGGTATTCATCAGACACTCACAGTCAGTATAATGAGGTATTCATCAGACAGTCACAGTCAGTATAATGAGGTATTCATCAGACACTCACATACAGTATAATGAGGTATTAATCAGACACCCACAGTCAGTATAATGAGGTATTCATCAGACACTCACATACAGTATAATGAGGTATTCAACAGACACCCACAGTCAGTAACATCTGTGTTTGCTGAACAATAGTGGAGTTATTAGCTCAGGAACGTCCCCATAAACCCTTTATAGTCACTTCAGGGGACCATAAAGAATTGAGTGCTATTTTAGACATAACCCTAACCCTAACCTTTACCGCAATTCAGAGACTTATTTAAAATATGAAGAGATGTTGTCTTCTTACTCGGGTGGTGTACACTTTTAGTGGTAAAACGGTTTGCTAAATTGTGGACTAATGAATACGTACCTGCACTCTCAGTCTCTCTCTCTCTCTCCCTCTCTCTCTCTCTCTCTCTCTCTCTCTCTCTCTCTCTCTCTCTCTCTCTCTCTCTCTCTGTCTGTCTGTCTGTCTCTCTGTCTCTCTGTCTGTGGGTGCTCACTTGTCTGTGCAGTCTGTCTAACCTTAACCCTGTGCAGTCTGTCTAACCCTTACCCTGTGCAGTCTGTCTAACCTTAACAGTGTGCAGTCTGTCTAACCTTAACCCTGTGCAGTCTGTCTAACCGCAAGCCTGTGCAGTCTGTCTAACCGCAAGCCTGTGCAGTCTGTCTAACCTTAACCCTGTGCAGTCTGTCTAACCTTAACAGTGTGCAGTCTGTCTAACCTTAACAGTGTGCAGTCTGTCTAACCAACCCTGTGCAATCTGTCTAACCTTAACCCTGTGCAGTCTGTCTAACCTTAACCCTGTTCAGTCTGTCTAACCTTAACCCTGTGCAGTCTGTCTAACCTTAACCCTGTGCAGTCTGTCTAACCTTAACCCTGTGCAGTCTGTCTAACCTTAACAGTGTGCAGTCTGTCTAACCTTAACCCTGTGCAGTCTGTCTAACCTTAACCCTGTTCAGTCTGTCTAACCTTAACCCTGTGCAGTCTGTCTAACCTTAACCCTGTGCAGTCTGTCTAACCTTAACCCTGTGCAGTCTGTCTAACCTTAACAGTGTGCAGTCTGTCTAACCTTAACCCTGTGCAGTCTGTCTAACCTTAACCCTGTTCAGTCTGTCTAACCTTAACCCTGTTCAGTCTGTCTAACCTTAACCCTGTGCAGTCTGTCTAACCTTAACCCTGTGCAGTCTGTCTAACCTTAACCCTGTGCAGTCTGTCTAACCTTAACAGTGTGCAGTCTGTCTAACCTTAACCCTGTGCAGTCTGTCTAACCTTAACAGTGTGCAGTCTGTCTAACCTTAACAGTGTGCAGTCTGTCTAACCAACCCTGTGCAATCTGTCTAACCTTAACCCTGTGCAGTCTGTCTAACCTTAACCCTGTTCAGTCTGTCTAACCTTAACCCTGTTCAGTCTGTCTAACCTTAACCCTGTGCAGTCTGTCTAACCTTAACCCTGTGCAGTCTGTCTAACCTTAACCCTGTGCAGTCTGTCTAACCTTAACCCTGTGCAGTCTGTCTAACCCTAACCCTGTGCAGTCTGTCTAACCTTAACCCTGTGCAGTCTGTCTAACCCTAACCCTGTTCAGTCTGTCTAACCTTAACCCTGTGCAGTCTGTCTAACCTTAGCCCTGTGCAGTCTGTCTAACCTTAACCCTGTGCAGTCTGTCTAACCTTAACCCTGTGCAGTCTGTCTAACCTTAACCCTGTGCAGTCTGTCTAACCCTAACCCTGTGCAGTCTGTCTAACCTTAACCCTGTGCAGTCTGTCTAACCCTAACCCTGTGCAGTCTGTCTAACCTTAACCCTGTGCAGTCTGTCTAACCTTAGCCCTGTGCAGTCTGTCTAACCTTAACCCTGTGCAGTCTGTCTAACCCTAACCCTGTGCAGTGATTCACTCCCCATGATGTCACAGGCTTAAATTGATAATGATGTTAAAACAGGGAGTCGGTAAAGCTGGTTGGGATTTAGTCAAAGTGTATGTTAATCACTGTGTGTGTGTTAGTGTGTGTCAGTGTGTGAGTGTGTGTGTGTGTTTGTGTGTGTCAGTGTGTCAGTGTGTGGCAGTGTGTGAGTGTGTGTCAGTTTGTGTGTGAGTGTGTGTCAGTGTGTGTCGGGTGTGTGTGTGTCAGTGTAAGAGAGACTGAGACCAGAGAGAGAAGTGAAACAAAGACAAGAGGAAGATCAGAGTAAAAGGCAAACAAGCCTTTGAATCGTGTTCAGATTTCAAAGTGACATCATTTGAAGATTCAGGAATTCCTCTGAATTCCATACAGCCGGGACTCAGATCCGTACAGCCAGGACTCAGATCTGTACAGCCAGGACTCAGATCCATACAGCCAGGACTCAGATCCGTACAGCCAGGACTCAGATCCGTACAGCCAGGACTCAGATCCGTACAGCCAGGACTCAGATCCGTACAGCCAGGACTCAGATCCGTACAGCCAGGACTCAGATCCGTACAGCCAGGACTCAGATCCATACAGCCAGGACTCAGATCCGTACAGCCAGGACTCAGATCCGTACAGCCAGGACTCAGATCCGTACAGCCAGGACTCAGATCCGTACAGCCAGGACTCAGATCCGTACAGCCAGGACTCAGATCCGTACAGCCCGGACTCAGATCCGTACAGCCAGGACTCTCTGTTGATATGGTCACCAGGATACCCCCTCCCCACAGGTGAGATACCCCCTCCCCACAGGTGAGATACCCCTCCCCACAGGTGAAATACCCCCTCCCCACAGGTGAGACCAGGGAAATACCTGGCTAGGAGAAACACACCAGTATTTATTGTCACAGCTCGACTCCAAATCGCTGCAGAAGCTGCCAGAACGTTTCCTGGGGTGTTTACTATCATTCTGATGTATTCTATGAGTATAATGTAATGGAGGTATAAAAATGAGATTGGGTATTAAAGTGCTTAAATAAAAGCTTAATAGTTGAAAGCAGTAAGATTTTTTCATATCTGGTGCTTGAATGTTTACCTCCAACTTTAATCCCGTTTCAAGTCAGCTCCTCAAAATATAAATGTGCATATTGTTCACTGTGTAAAACGGTCTACTTCTGTTCAATTAAGATCAGTAAATTCACTGGAATTAACATCCTTTACTGTACAACAGAGTTCACCCTCACCTGTATAGGATAAGCACCATCCTAACTTCATCAGGGTTAGGGTTCTGTTGTTGACCCTGTTGTGATTCAGTCTGCATCATCATGTTCCTGAGAGGTGAGGATTGAGCGTACAAGCTCATTACCTTCTTTTCGTCTTACTGTGAGAGATTAGCTAACATGTAAGAAGAAAGTCTTCCCATATTCCTTCAGACACAATATGTGATTTGAAAACAACACATGTTCAGCTGCCCCATCACTTATTTCATAACTCATTATTAATGTCTCCTATAAAGCGTTTTGGCTAACAGGAAATGACTTGGCTTTGACAGCCTAACATTTTCCTTTCAGTAAATGCTGCTATCTTTTACACAGCTGCCAGGTAAGCATGGCAATAGTGCCAGATATGAAGAGTAGGGCCAGGTTAAGTGTTTGGGGTTATGGTTAGGTTTATGGTTATGGTTAGGTTTAGGGTTATGGTTAGATTTAGGGTTATGGTTAGGGTTAGGGTTATGGTTATGGTAAGGTTTAGGGTTAGGGTTATGTTTAGGGTTAGGGTTAGGGTTATGGTTAGGTTTAGGGTTAGGGTTATGGTTAGGGTTAGGGGTTATGGTTAGGTTTAGGGTTATGGTTAGGTTTAGGGTTATGGTTAGGGTTAGGGTTATGGTTATGGTAAGGTTTAGGGTTAGGGTTATGGTTATGGTTAGGGTTAGGGTTATGGTTAGGTTTAGGGTTAGGGTTATGGTTAGGGTTAGGGTTAGGGTTAGGTGTTATGGTTAGGTTTAGGGTTATGGTTAGGTTTAGGGTTATGGTTAGGATTAGGGTTATGGTTAGGTTAAGGGTTACGGTTAGGTTTAGATTTATGTTTAGGTTTATGGTTAGGTTTAGGGTTAGGTTTAGGGTTATGGTTAGGGTTAGGGTTATGGTTAGGTTTATGGTTAGGTTTAGGGTTAGGGTTATGGTTAGGTTTAGGGTTAGGTTTAGGGTTATGGTTAGGGTTAGGTTTAGGGTTATGGTTAGGTTTAGGGTTAGGTTTAGGATTATGGTTAGGGTTAATGAATCCTGCTGGTTCTGCATCTCCACAACCAAGTATTTTGGTTGCCGTACACTTTCTTGTCTCTTTCATGTTTGTGTTGATTACATTTAGCCTTCTTGAATGATCCTTAAAGTGTAGACATTTTTGAGAGGCCGGCCAACTATTTTAACCCGCTCGTCCTAATCACCTCTTTGAGACAGTAAATTCCACAAAGACACAAATACCCTCAAAAGAAAGCTTAGAATCTATTCTTATCAAGTCTTGGCATTCAAATGCAATGGCCTCTTTCCCTCATTTGGAGCTCAGACATCTGCTTGTATTTATTTCTCTCACCTGTGTTCCTCATCACTGTATCAATTTAAGTTCCCTTTTCACTAGTTTATCTTTTCAGGCATTATTTGGTTCTCATTTTATGGTAGCATTGTTTCTGTTTTTGTTACTTCTTTGTTTTGTGAATAAATGTCCTGCTCTGTTTTCCCTGTGCCTGTGTCATACCACATACCTGTAGCATCACAATACTTCAAAACACCACAAATACAAATGTTCGTTGTACACAGCTAAACCATGGTTCCTCTAGGAAGTATAACATAAAAATGCCTCACAACCTTATACAATCATAACCCCAGATATTGTTAGGGTTAGGGTTGCAAACAAACTCGTATATCTTGAAACCCTAACCCTAACCCATCTTGTATGTACTAACAGACTATCTCGTATGTCTTAACAGACTATATTGTATGTACTAACAGATTATCTTGTGTACTAACAGACTATCTCGTATGTCTTAACAGACTATCTCGTATGTACTAATAGACTATCTTGTATGTACTAACAGACTATCTCATATGTTCTAACAGATTATCTTGTGTACTAACAGACTATCTCGTATGTTCACAGTGTAAATGTAATGACAGCTCAAGTAGATTCATCAGATCCAACTCAGAGAAGGGGGAGCCGAGTTTACCAGGTAAACACAAACAACACCAGGTAAACACAAACAACTCCAGGTAAACACAAACAACACCAGGTAAACACAAACAACACCAGGTAAACACAAACAACACCAGGTAAACACAAACAACATCAGGTAAACACAAACAACACCAGGTAAACACCAGAGGTGTGGACTCGAGTCATGTGACTTGGACTCGAGTCAGACTCGAGTCATGAATTTGATGACTTCAGACTCGACTCGACAAAATGTACAAAGACTTGCAACTCGACTTGGACTTGAACATCAATGACTCGTGACTTCACTTGGACTTGCGCCTTTTGACTCGAGAAGACTTGCTACTTCCCATTAAAACCGAGGAAGAAAATGTTCACACGGCCGCGCCGCTCTCAGTTCATCTGCATCTGTGAAAAAAATGCATGCAGAGAGCACGCGCGCTGCCTGCACGACATCCAATCACTGTAGTCCCACGTTGTTTTGATTGGACATCCAATCACTGTAGTCCCACGTTGTTTTGATTCGACATCCAATCACTGTAGTCCCACGTTGTTTTGATTAGACAGCATCCAAGCAGGCACATTGCAAGACAACCAATGAAGCACAAGCAACAACGCGCCAGTTGGCAAAATGATACCGAATATAGTTTCGTTTGGCTATAAAAATTACGAGGTAGTCAACAAAAAAAGAGTTGCAATTTGCAAAACATGCGGGTCGAAGATTACAAACGGAGAAGCGCACGCTCACACGCACACGCGTCTCTATGGAGTCATTCCAATTATATTATCAGGTTGGTCCATTTATTCAGAAGTGATCATTTTGAGGAGTGAGGATTTTATTAATGACATGTTTAAAAAAGTTCAGGCTAAAAGGACCCATGTCTATTTGAAAGTTAAACTGTTTTGCAATATGAGGTTAGGGCTGGACAATAATTCAATATCAATATATATCGCGGTAAAAAAAATCAATAACGGTGATATGATTTCTAAACACATTTTCGATATTTCAATATTTTTGCTGATCTCCAACACGGCAAGTTTAAGCTACAAAATGAGCGCCCATGACCGCAATTCAAACGTGACTGAACGAGCTTCTATAAGTGAGGAGAAAGCAGACAGTTGATATGAGAGGAAAGACTAATTCAGTGGTAGGGAAGTGGTTCAGCTTTCTGAGATCTGATAAACTTCAGGTTTCAGCGTGATGCTAAATGTGCCGGAGAATGAGAGGCTCAAAAGCGCATAAAGCCAACATAGGAGCTTGGATCTTCCGCGTTGACTGGCCCATGACGTCATGATGGACATGCGCTTTTGAGCACTCTCATTCTCCGAGCATGTTGCGACCGATAGCAACATGCGCGTTCATGAGCTTCTCTTTGTGTCTCTTAAATCCACGGTCATGTAGCGAACTCATGAACTCACCTCTTCATTGTCTAACATGTTCACTAACTTTAAACGATATGTTTATAAGAACAAGTTTTGTTGCAGGAAGTTTTGTGTAAAGAATAATATAATCAGCCTATGTTATTGTTTAAAGTTAAATATATTAATAAGGTCAGTCTCAGAGTCAAATTGCTTATTTGACTTTTCTTGTTTGTATAAAGGTTAAAATCAAATAAAAGGTGAACTTTAATTTATTTGTACCGTTTTATTTCTAAAATATTATTTAGTTTTATAGGAGGCTCAAAAGACTTGGCAAATGTATTTTTCAGAAGATTGTATACAGACATCCATTGTGGGTGTTCATGGCATTTTTTCTGAGGCTTTTATATTGTTCATATCGATATCGGAATTATGTCGTATCGACCGAAATTCTGAAATATATCGTGATATAAATTTTTTCCATATCTTCCAGCCCTAAGGTCAATACAATACAGGACTGAAGTTGCTGTGCATTGTTCTAGTGCAATATGCTGTTGAAATACAAGCATTTTTTGTGAAATAAAATTTACTGTTTTTTACTGTATTAATGTCATTGTATAAAAAGAGGTTTAAATAAATACAAATCTTACAGACATACATGATTTGTATAAATTCTGTGGTAAGATGACTTGAAATGACTCGAAACTAAAATGGTAGGACTTTGGACTCGACTTGAGACTTGTTGGCTTTGACTTGTGACTTGACTCGGGACTTGCCTCATCTTTGACTCGACTTGACTCGGGACTCGAGGGCAAAGACTTGAGACTTACTTGTGACTTGCATAACAATGACTTTGTCCCACCTCTGGTAAACACAAACACTAACAACACCAGGTAAACACAAACAACACCAGGTAAACACAAACAACACTTGGTAAACAAAAACAACACCAGGTAAACACAAACAACACCAGGTAAACACAAACAACACCAGGTAAACACAAACAATTATTTCTCCACCAACTGTTACAACCAGCAACCTTTTTAACCACCAACCTATTTCTCCATCAACCTATTTCTTCAACAAACTCTTTCTCCACTAACCTATTTCTCCACCAAACTCTTCTCCACCAAACTATTTCTCCACCAACCTATTTCTCCACCAACCTATTTCTCCACCAACCTATTTCTCCACCAACCTATTTCTCCATCAACCTATTTCTCCACCAACTTATTTCTCCACCAACCTATTTCTCCACCAAACTCTTTCTCCACCAACCTATTTCTTCAACAAACTATTTCTTCACCAACCTATTTCTCCACCAAACTCTTTCTCCACCAAACTCTTTCTTCACCAACCTATTTCTTCACCAACCAATTTCTCCACCAACCTATTTCTCCACCAACCAATTTCTTCACCAAACTCTTTCTCCACCAACCTATTTCTTCAACAAACTATTTCTTCACCAACCTATTTCTCCACCAACCTATTTCTTCACCAAACTCTTTCTCCACCAACCTATTTCTTCAACAAACTATTTCTTCACCAACCTATTTCTCCACCAACCTATTTCTCCACCAACCTATTTCTCCACCAAACTCTGTCTCCACCAACCTATTTCTCCACCAAACTCTTTCTCCACCAACCTATTTCTTCACCAACCTATTTCTCCACCAACCTATTTCTCCACCAACCTATTTCTCCACCAAACTCTTTCTCCACCAACCTATTACTTCAACAAACTCTTTCTTCACCAACCTATTTCTCCACCAACCTATTTCTTCAACAAACTATTTCTTCACCAACCTATTTCTCCACCAAACTCTTTCTTCACCAACCTATTTCTCCACCAAACTCTTTCTCCACCAAACCCTTTCTTCACCAACCTAATTCTCCACCAACCTATTTCTTCACCAACCAATTTCTCCACCGACCTATTTCTCCACCAACCAATTTCTTCACCAAACTCTTTCTCCACCAACCTATTTCTTCAACAAACTATTTCTTCACCAACCTATTTCTCCACCAAACTCTTTCTTCACCAACCTATTTCTTCACCAACCAATTTCTCCACCAACCTATTTCTCCACCAACCAATTTCTTCACCAAACTCTTTCTCCACCAACCTATTTCTTCAACAAACTATTTCTTCACCAACCTATTTCTCCACCAACCTATTTCTTCACCAAACTCTTTCTCCACCAACCTATTTCTTCAACAAACTATTTCTTCACCAAACTATTTCTTCACCAAACTCTTTTTCACCAACCTATTTCTCCACCAAACTCTTTCTCCACCAAACTCTTTCTCCACCAAACTCTTTCTCCACCAACCTATTTCTTCACCAACCTATTTCTCCACCAACCTATTTCTCCACCAACCTATTTCTCCACCAAACTCTTTCTCCACCAACCTATTACTTCAACAAACTCTTTCTTCACCAACCTATTTCTCCACCAACCTATTTCTTCAACAAACTATTTCTTCACCAACCTATTTCTCCACCAAACTCTTTCTTCACCAACCTATTTCTCCACCAAACTCTTTCTCCACCAAACCCTTTCTTCACCAACCTAATTCTCCACCAACCTATTTCTTCACCAACCTATTTCTCCACCAACCTATTTCTTCACCAAACTCTTTCTCCACCAACCTATTTCTTCAACAAACTATTTCTTCACCAACCTATTTCTCCACCAACCTATTTCTCCACCAACCTACTTCTCCACCAAACTCTTTCTCCACCAACCTATTACTTCAACAAACTCTTTCTTCACCAACATATTTCTTCACCAACCTATTTCTCCACCAAACTCTTTCTCCACCAAACCCTTTCTTCACCAATCTAATTCTCCACCAACCTATTTCTTCAACAAACTATTTCTCCACCAACCTTTCTCAACAAACCTATTTCTCCACCAACCTATTTCTCCACCAACCTATTTCTCCACCAACCTATTTCTCCACCAAACTATTTCTTCACCAAACTCTTTTTTCACCAACCTATTTCTCCACCCTATTTCTCCACCAACCTATTTCTCCACCAACCTATTTCTCCACCAAACTCTTTCTCCACCAACCTATTTCTTCAACAAACTCTTTTTCCACCAACCTATTTCTTCACCAACCTATTTCTCCACCAACCTATTTCTTCAACAAACTATTTCTTCACCAAACTCTTTCTTCACCAACCGATTTCTCCACCAAACTCTTTCTCCAATAAACTCTTTCTTCACCAACCTAATTCTCCACCAACCTATTTCTTCAACAAATTATTTCTCCACCAACCTTTCTCCACCAACTTATTTCTCCACCAAACTCTTTCTCCACCAACCTATTTCTTCACCAACCTATTTCTCCACCAACCTATTTCTCCACCAACCTACTTCTCCACCAAACTCTTTCTCCAACAAACTGTTTCTCCACCAAACTCTTTCTTCACCAACCTATTTCTCCACCAAACTCTTTCTCCACCAAACCCTTTCTTCACCAACCTAATTCTCCACCAACCTATTTCTTCAACAACCTATTTCTCCACCAACCTTTCTCCACCAACCTAATTCTCCACCAACCTATTTCTCCACCAACCTATTTCTCCACCAACCTATTTCTCCACCAACCTATTTCTCCACCAAACTCTTTCTCCACCAACCTATTTCTTCAACAAACGATTTCTTCACCAACCTATTTCTCCACCAAACTCTTTTTCACCAACCTATTTCTTCACCAACCTGTTTCTCCACCAACCTATTTCTTCAACAAACTATTTCTCCACCAAACTCTTTTTCACCAACCTATTTCTTCACCAACCTGTTTCTCCACCAACCTATTTCTTCAACAAACTATTTCTTCACCAAACTCTTTCTTCACCAACCTATTTCTTCACCAAACTCTTTCTCCACCAAACTCTTTCTTTACCAACCCAATTCTCCACCAACCTATTTCTTCAACAAATTATTTCTCTACCAACCTTTCTCCACCAACCTATTTCTCCACCAAACTCTTTCTCCACCAACCTATTTCTCCACCAAACTCTTTCTCCACCAACCTATTACTTCAACAAACTCTTTCTTCACCAACCTATTTCTCCACCAACCTATTTCTTCAACAAACTATTTCTTTACCAACCTATTTCTCCACCAAACTCTTTCTCCACCAAACTCTTTCTCCACCAAACCCTTTCTTCACCAACCTAATTCTCCACCAACCTATTTCTTCATCAAACTATTTCCCCACCAACCCATTTCTCCACCAACCTATTTCTCCACCAACCTTTTTCTCCACCAACCTATTTCTCCACCAACCTATTTCTCCACCAAACTCTTTCTCCACCAACCTATTTCTTCACCAACCTATTTCTCCACCCTATTTCTTCACCAACCTATTTCTCCACCAACCTATTTCTTCAACAAACTATTTCTTCACCAAACTCTTTTTTCACCAACCTATTTCTCCACCAAACTCTTTCTCCACCAAACTCTTTCTTCACCAACCTAATTCTCCACCAACCTATTCCTTCAACAAATTATTTCTCCACCAACCTTTCTCCACCAACCTATTTCTGCACCAAACTCTTTCTCCACCAACCTATTACTTCATCAAACTCTTTCTTCACCAACCTATTTCTCCACCAACCTATTTCTCCACCAACTTATTTCTTCAACAAACTATTTCTTCACCAACCTATTTCTCCACCAACCTATTTCTTCAACAAATTATTTCTCCACCAACCTTTCTCCACCAACCTATTTCTCCACCAACCTATTTCTTCACCAAACTATTTCTTCACCAACCTATTTCTCCACCAACCACTCCCCCTTCCCGTCCATCTCTCCTGGTCTCTCTCTGCCAGATCTTCCCATGTCCTCTGTCTCCCACGGCTATAGATTCAGAGTCTGAGATGTTTGCAGAGGGCCCAGAACATGCCAGGGGGAGGCTGCCCTCCATTGTAGTGCAGCCAGATGAGGAGATGGGGGAGCTGCGCTGCTCCCAACGTGAGAAGGAGGACTCCTTCGATGAGCAGTACCTCTCCCAAATGGAGGAAGGGGACAACCTGGAAGAAATGGTGGTGCCGCAGGGGTGAGAACCAGAGCAAAAACTAGAACGCCTATTTAGGAACAGAATATACCTTTGTAGTTCTGAGTGAACTGAATATATACGGTTATGAAAAATCAAATTGAGACCGTAATGAGACCATAATGAGACCAAAATCAGACCATAATAAGACCATAATGAGACCATAATGAATACAACAATATTAAAGGATTGGTGTCAATTGATTCAAACACACGTTTTAATACAGTGTTTTATACCGTTCCGTTCCATTCAATCCAGGTTTTTGTTTTCTTTGCATCACATTTAACTTTGGTATAATTAAATGTCAGTTAGATCCTTGTCATCATTTCTACAACCTCCCTCCCTCTCCTCCCTCCCTCCCTCTCTCCCTCTCCTCCCTCCCTCTCCTCCCTCCCTCTCTCTCTCGCTCTCCTCCCTCCCTTCTTCTCTCCTTCTCTCTCCCTCTCCTCCACCCTCCCTCTCTCGATCTCTCCTCCCTCCCTCCCTCTCCTCCCTCCCTCTCTCCCTCTCTCTCTCTCCCTCCATCTCTCTCTCCCTCCCTCCCTCTCCCTCCCTCCCTCCCTCCCTCCCTCCCTCCCTCCCTCCCTCCCTCCCTCCCTCCCTCCCTCCCTCCCTCCCTCCCTCCCTCTCTCTCCCTCTCTCTCCCTCTCTCTCCCTCCCTCTCCTCCCTCTCTCTCTCTCCCTCCCTCTCTCCCCTCTCTCTCCCTCTCTCTCCCTCTCTCTCCCTCTCTCTCCCTCTCTCTCCCTCTCTCTCCCTCCCTCTCCCTCCCTCTCTCTCCATCCATCTCTCTCTCCCTATCTCTCTGTTGCAGAAGAAGAAAGAGTTCTATTCCAGCTCAATCACTAAACATCGCTCGTCTAACTCCACCTCCTTCTCCCCAACGTGAAACTGCCCCGCCAAAGCCTGAGGAGATGAGCAGATAAAGTTCTATATGTATGTCTTATTGCCCTATCTAGAAACATTAAATAACATTAAACATTATTATTATGTTTTTTTCTATTGTTTGATGTTTTTTTTTAATATTGTTTCCATGTAAAGTAAATATTGTAAATGTCATACAATATTATTGAAAGATATTATATAATATTATTTGATACTGGATAACTGAGTTACATTCTTTCCACCACCATTGATCTTTCTTTACTGACTCAGCGATCATCTCCTCTCTTTCAATCTTTGTAATTTTAGAATGGACATTAATGGTTTTACATCTAAGCTGTGTCTGAAAATTAATCACTGTACATAGTAGAACTATTTTACTGGGCTATTAAAAGTTCGAAAATCGTACAACCATAATTTCATTGTGTTACATCCAGTATGTTTAGGACTACATTGCTGTATTACTTTTTTCATAGCTTTTTGTTGCCATATTATATGGACGTTATTGTGAGCATATTTTATTGTTTGGGATGTTCAAAGCAGGATGTCGCAAGTCTTGAGAACAAATAAAGTGATGAATATTCTGCATCTGTGCTTGTTTCCTGCAGATTCTTTTGCAGGTCAGACACACCATCACATGAAAAGATTTGTCACAATCTCAAATAACCCAATTTGGAACCAAACTCATCATAACAAATATATGCATGTGTATACACTGATTTGCTGTTTGTGACACCAAAACATCGCCGACCCATTCAGGTTAGTTCTCTACAAAACCCTTGGAGGTATCCTGTGATATACCGATACATTAGTGAAGGTGTCCTGTGGTATCTGGTACCAATACATTAGTGAAGGTGTCCTGTGGTATCTGGTACCAATACATTAGTGAAGGTGTCCTGTGGTATCTGGTACCAATACATTAGTGAAGGTGTCCTGTGGTATCTGGTACCAATACATTAGTGAAGGTGTCCTGTGGTATCTGGCACCAATACATTAGTGAAGGTGTCCTGTGGTATCTGGTGTCATTAGTGAAGGTGTCCTGTGGTATCTGGTACCAATACATTAGTGAAGGTGTCCTGTGGTATCTGGCACCAATACATTAGTGAAGGTGTCCTGTGGTATCTGGTACCGATACATTAGTGAAGGTGTCCTGTGGTATCTGGTACCAAGACATTAGTGAAG
The DNA here is from genome assembly GCA_029465975.1 of Dallia pectoralis. Classification (NCBI taxonomy): domain Eukaryota; kingdom Metazoa; phylum Chordata; class Actinopteri; order Esociformes; family Umbridae; genus Dallia; species Dallia pectoralis. Next base: position 312,463 of record CM055746.1, read on the forward strand.
GTGTCCTGTGGTATTTGGTACTGAGACATTATTGAAGGTGTCGTGTGGTATCTGGTACCAATACATTAGTGAAGGTCTCCTGTGGTATCTGGCACCAAGACAATATTGGATGTGTCCTATGGTATCTGGTACCAAGACATTAGTGAAGGTGTCCTGTGGTATCTGGTACTGAGACATTAATGAAGGTGTCGTGTGGTATCTGGTACCAATACATTAGTGAAGGTGTCCTGTGGTATCTGGTACTGAGACATTATTGAAGGTGTCGTGTGGTATCTGGTACCAATACATTAGTGAAGGTGTCCTGTGGTATCTGGCACCAAGACATTAGTGAAGGTCTCCTGTGGTATCTGGCACTAAGACATTATTGGATGTGTCCTATGGTATCTGGTACCAAGACATTAGTGAAGGTGTCCTGTGGTATCTGGTACTGAGACATTAGTGAAGGTCTCCTGTGGTATCTGGTACTGAGACATTATTGAAGGTGTCGTGTGGTATCTGGTACCAATACATTAGTGAAGGTGTCCTGTGGTATCTGGTACCAATACATTAGTGAAGGTGTCCTGTGGTATCTGGCACCAAGACATTAGTGGAGGTTTTATAGTACTGAAACATGACTTTAGAAACTTATGAAGTGTGCCAGATATAATAGTAGCATTTACATGATTCAACCTTTAGAGGGCAGCATTGCAACACGCTACTCCTCACTCTCCACTCCCCAAACTACACACAATATCTCCAACACAGTTACTACACACAACCTAAAAAGCTGCCAGTATTTAGCACTGTTGTCTAAATGATTTCACTACCATTTGCCCTGTTCACTTTGAATAACTCCATATGAGGGTTAGCATGAACTGGTTAGGGTAAGTTAATTTGATTGTCACAGAATTAAAACTGTTCTTGGTTCCCTAAATGCAGAAAAAAACAATAAAGAAACAATTAAAAAGGGGAGGCGTTGGTGGGGCAGGGCTCTAAAAGTATATTTGGAAAAGAAGAGAATACAGGTTGGATACAGACTCAAAACACATACATAGTGCTTTAGGAAACACATTATATAGTTCATACTTGGCATGTCCTTTTTTCAGTGGGCTGGCACAAATTTGGAAGTGGTAGGATAATAGGTGGAGTTATGAAAATTACAATATTTGTATCAACATAGTGTGTAGTGATCCTATAGCTTTCTAAAACAATGATTTAAAATGGGCATTAACCCACATGGAAAAAACCTATATGAGGATATATGTGCATATATGTAACCTATATGTTACCTATATGCACATATATGCTGCATATATGCACATATATGATAATATATATGCTGCATATATGCACATATATGATAATATATATGCTGCATATATGCGCATATATGACACATATATGCACATATATGATAATATATGCTGCATATATGCGCATATATGCCACATATCGTCAAAATTGAGGTGCATATATGTGCATATATCCCTTACGGAAAAAAAGTATATTAAAGTATACTATGTATACTACAAAATGGATAGTACACTTTTAGTTCACTTTTGATATACTTTTAAGAAGTATGCTTAGAAAAAGTATATTCAAGTATACTATAAGTATACTACAAAATGGGTAGTACACTTTTAGTTTACTTATGATATACTTTCAAAAGTACATTTAGAAAATAGTTAACTTACTTGAACTTTTAAGTACACTACCAAATCGAAAACGTTTTTACACATTTCTTCTGGAGATGTACGTTTTCTTTTATTATACAGCAAAAACAGTCTAAATATTTTTTAAGTAGATTACAAGTAATTTTTTTAGATCTATCTTGTATATTCTAATACTCATGTCTATGAAATGCATTGCACATTAAATATTTTTTGTTACTGAAGCTGAAATCATAATTACTGCCAAACATTTTGAAGCCCTATATTCATATACTATACTAATAATAATCAATTGGAGTATTAATAAAAATGTCTATGAACTAATGCCGCCTTTGCTGTATGTATTTTGAGGAACATTTATAAGTCTGATATGAATGAAAGCACCGGACAGACAGGACATTAACATATATTTGAACATATTTTACATGCATTAACTGAGAAAAATGTCCAATGAAGCATCAGAAGAAGGCGGATGTAGGCGGAGCTGATTAGCGACGTCACTTCCTGTTCCTTCTTGCGCGCGAGCAAAATATCATATGTTGAACCGGAGATATTGCAGCATGTTTCAGTCGCCATAAACTACGTTTTAAACTCGAGAATCAGGTGTAAGGATTCCAAAAAGGACAAAGTACAGATGGAATGAACAGGTGAGTTTGAGCTAAATTCTAACTTTATCTAGGCCTATATGAGATAACAGCTAACTAGCTACTTGGCTATGGTTAATGCTCACATCAACATTAGCTAGATAGCTATTTACGTCTGAGCCATGTAAGAAGACAACACGTAACTAGCCCTTGTTAACAATTACTTATCTTTTATCTGCATCTTTTGTTTTTCAGGTAACTGGTAGCTATAGTTACTAATTAGGCAAGGTTGCTAGGTAGCTTGTTTGAGGCAGGGAACAAAAATGAACATGTACTTTATCCTAATAAGCCATGTAGCCACTAGTTTGCTGATAATTTTTTTTCTCTTGATGCTGTGTGTTATAAATTGTAACACGCTGGGTGTTTATAAGATGTTGCATTTAACGGCTATAGTATAAATTAAACGATGTACATTACCCTTTCTCATTTCTTCAGGCTTCAGAGGAAGTTAATGCCAATGCAGAATACTCTGTATCTGATCCCAACAGCAAAGAGGGAGACATACCCAATCTCAGTAATGAAGAGGATGATGACATACACAATCCCAACAGCATGGAGGACAATGTACCCGATCCCAGCAGTGAAGAGGAAGACGTAACTGATCCCAGCAGTGAAGAGGAAGACGTACACAATACGAACAGTGAATGGGGCGACAATTCATCTGCCTTGGTATGTTTCACTCAAGTGTGTATTTGGAATCCTAATTTAATATTGCGCAATTTCACAAATTCCGATAAAAGGTTAAATATATTAATCATGTTTGCTTGTTGTCTTGTGTTTTTTTTATAGGGCATGCTAGGGAGAAATTTGAAGAAATAACAGTGCAAGATGTCCAGAGGATCTTGCACAAGAAGTGCAACAATGAATGCTTCAGACAAGTAAAGGCAGAAAAGATGTGAGCATGCATTTCATGTACAAAAATGAAGCATATTGGTAAATAAAATAACCATGTTTATTTTAACATTTAGAGTTCAAAATAGTTCTACAATGTATATATCAACATTTTAAGTGTTCATAGCTGGTGTATCCCCCTTTAATGTAGCTTTGACAATATTATCTCATGAAAATATTTATGAAAACACACACATTGTGTGTCTTGCCTCAAGATTTATTTTGGTATTTTGAATATGTACTGTATTTCCTTTATTTTAAAGATGTTAATTACACTTGAAGACAAAAGTATATTCTAAAGTTTCAAGTGGAACTCCTACCAGACACATGGCACTGATTGTTAGAGTATTGTTTAAGGTTCACTTGACAAACATGGCTTGTACAGTTATACTATGTGTTTAAATCTATTAGTAAATCATAGTAAATTAACATTTATTAGGTTTACTTCTTGAAGTACTTACATGAGTTGAAAGTGCACTTGAAAGTATTCAAATGTATACTTAAGTACTTCTAGAAGTGTAGTTCATGAACGGAAAGTGCACTACACAGGTTACTTTAAAGTATTTAAAAGTATACTTAAAATAAACTAACTGTACTCTAAAGTGTACTAAATAAACTAAAAAGTGGGCCAATTTAGTCTACTTAGTATAAAAATAGTATATAAATAAGTACTTTAGTACCTTAATAATAGTATACTTTTTAAACTTAAGTATACTCACAAAAATGAACTTAAAGTATACTTTTGTTTCGTAAGGATACAAGCCATATAGGTCTCCTGTATTGCTTCTTTATATCCACAAATAAGACCTATATGTACATACAAGATGTCTCCAATCGCAGCTGTACTATAAGCACTTTGGGTTCCTGATGAAGTCTGTTGAAGTATTGCGCTCTTACTCGTTGTATTACGGTAACAGATTTGTTTTGGTGTTTGTGTATTAAGTGTAATACGTCTTTGACGTAGTGACTTAGTCGACTGCAGCAGCTGAAGATCTGTGAGCACGTTTGAGTTGTTCCGAATGATTCTGAAAATAAAGATAGCCTGTTTATTTCCAATTCACGCATTTACCGTTGAGCGCAACATAAGTTCAACAGTGTCTTAGTATGTTTGTCTACATTGAAGAAGTGGCCGGCAGCCAGCCGTGGGCAGATAGGCACATCTATAATTCGAAGCTCACGCAGCTGAGAGGATTAACAAGTTAAATCGTTTTTTTAATGTTCAGTTTTTTGTCTTGTTTTTGTTCTATTTGATTGTTCTTAAGTAAATAAATAATGTACATTTCTACATTTTGGGCTTTTATTTATGTTGCATAGTAGCTATGGATTTCAATAATTTAACATATAGGTGCATATATGTTAGGTGCATATAGGTGCATATATGTTAGGTGCATATAGGTGCATATATGCACCTAACATATAGGTGCATATATGCACATATAGGTGCATATATGCACATATATGTACATATAATATAGGAAAACGGCCAATTTTATATATGTCACATATATTAAAAACATATATCAAAACCTATATTAAAACATATATGTTTATATAGGTTCTTTCCATGTGGGAAGAGCTGGGAAATATTCTAACACAGGTTACAGAATAATACTATAAAACTCAGTTTGTTGTTTCCTGGCCACTTCTAGAACAATGGTTCAAGCTTGGCCTAGATATAATACAGTACAGACCACCCAATGGTTCAAGCTTGGCCTAGATATAATACAGTACAGACCACCCAATGGTTCAAGCTTGGCCTAGATATAATACAGTACAGACCACCCAATGGTTCAAGCTTGGCCTAGACATAATACAGTACAGACCATCCAATGGTTCAAGCTTGGCCTAGACATAATACAGTACAGACCTCCCAATGGTTCAAGCTTGGCCTAGACATAATACAGTACAGACCACCCAATGGTTCAAGCTTGGCCTAGACATAATACAGTACAGACCTCCCAATGGTTCAAGCTTGGCCTAGACATAATACAGTACAGACCACCCAATGGTTCAAGCTTGGCCTAGACATAATACAGTACAGACCACCCAATGGTTCAAGCTTGGCCTAGACATAATACAGTACAGACCACCCAATGGTTCAAGCTTGGCCTAGACATTATAGAGTACAGACCACCAAATGGTTGAAGCTTGGCCTAGACATAATACAGTACAGACCTCCCAATGGTTCAAGCTTGGCCTAGACATAAAACAGTACAGACCTCCCAATGGTTCAAGCTTGGCCTAGACATAATACAGTACAGACCACCCAATGGTTCAAGCTTGGCCTAGACATAATACAGTACAGACCACCCAATGGTTCAAGCTTGGCCTAGACATAATACAGTACAGACCACCCAATGGTTCAAGCTTGGCCTAGACATAATACAGTACAGACCACCCAATGGTTCAAGCTTGGCCTAGACATTATAGAGTACAGACCACCAAATGGTTGAAGCTTGGCCTAGACATAATACAGTACAGACCTCCCAATGGTTCAAGCTTGGCCTAGACATAAAACAGTACAGACCTCCCAATGGTTCAAGCTTGGCCTAGACATAATACAGTACAGACCACCCAATGGTTCAAGCTTGGCCTAGACATAATACAGTACAGACCACCCAATGGTTCAAGCTTGGCCTAGACATTATAGAGTACAGACCACCAAATGGTTGAAGCTTGGCCTAGACATAATACAGTACAGACATCCCAATGGTTCAAGCTTGGCCTAGACATAATACAGTACAGACCTCCCAATGGTTCAAGCTTGGCCTAGACATAATACAGTACAGACCACCCAATGGTTCAAGCTTGGCCTAGACATAATACAGTACAGACCACCCAATGGTTCAAGCTTGGCCTAGACATAATACAGCACAGACCACCCAATGGTTCAAGCTTGGCCTAGACATAATACAGTACAGACCACCAAATGGTTCAAGCTTGGCCTAGACATAATACAGTACAGACCACCCAATGGTTCAAGCTTGGCCTAGACATAATACAGTACAGACCTCACAATTGTTCAAGCTTGGCCTAGACATAATACAGTACAGACCTCCCAATGGTTCAAGCTTGGCCTAGACATAATACAGTACAGACCACCCAATGGTTCAAGCTTGGCCTAGACATAATACAGTACAGACCTCACAATGGTTCAAGCTTGGCCTAGACATAATACAGTACAGACCTCCCAATGGTTCAAGCTTGGCCTAGACATAATACAGTACAGACCACCCAATGGTTCAAGCTTGGCCTAGACATAATACAGTACAGACCACCCAATGGTTCAAGCTTGGCCTAGACATAATACAGTACAGACCACCCAATGGTTCAAGCTTGGCCTAGACATAATACAGTACAGACCATCCAATGGTTCAAGCTTGGCCTAGACATAATACAGTACAGACCTCCCAATGGTTCAAGCTTGGCCTAGACATAATACAGTACAGACCTCCCAATGGTTCAAGCTTGGCCTAGACATAATACAGTACAGACCTGCCAATGGTTCAAGCTTGGCCAAGACATAATACAGTACAGACCACCCAATGGTTCAAGCTTGGCCTAGACATAATACAGTACAGACCTCCCTGTTGTCTGTCTGCAACTAAACAACTCAGGCATCTCAAGTATGAAGCACGAGTGGTTCTGTAAGAAATGGAATAATTGCATGTTGATAATACAACAGTGTTATAAACTCTAGTCAGGGCATCTGGTTTTCACAGGGTTGTATTCACAGTCAGTCCAGCGTGACCATGTAATAAGACTGTTTACTCTGCAGACCACACTGATCAACTGGGCTGTCACTGGAGTCTAAACAGCGGGTGAGAGTCCAAGGCTGTGGAGAGCAACAGCTGCACAGCGTGTCTGAACATTAAGTCCTCATAGAAATCACAGGCCCCTTCACCCGAAGAAGGCTAAATATAAAAGCACGTCATGGAAACAGAGAGTGCAGAGAGTGTGAGGGGCTGTCTATGTTGTATTAAGATGGTGTTGGGGTGGAAGGAGGGGGTTGGGGTGGTGTTGGGGTGGATGGAGGGGGTTGGGGTGGTGTTGGGGTGGATGGAGGGGGTTGGGGTGGTGTTGGGGTGGATGGAGGGGGTTGGGGTGGTTTTGGGGTGGATGGAGGGGTTTGGGGTGGTGTTGGGGTGGATGGAGGGGGTTGGGGTGGTGTTGGGGTGGATGGACGGGGTTGGGGTGGTGTCCATATATAATGCTGTGTACTGGTCCATATATAATGCTGTGTACTGGTCCATATATAATGCTGTGTACTGGTCCATATATAATGCTGTGTACTGGTCCATATATAATGCTGTGTACTGGTCCATATATAATGCTGTGTACTGGTCCATATATAATGCTGTGTACTGGTCCATATATAATGCTGTGTCCTGGTCCATATATAACGCTGTGTCCTGCTCCATATATAATGCTGTGTACTGGTCCATATATAATGATGTGTACTGGTCCATATATAATGCTGTGTCCTGCTCCATATATAACGCTGTGTCCTGCTCCATATATAATGCTGTGTACTGGTCCATATATAATGCTGTGTACTGGTCCATATATAATGCTGTGTACTGGTCCATATATAATGCTGTGTACTGGTCCATATATAATGCTGTGTCCTGCTCCATATATAATGATGTGTACTGGTCCATATATAATGCTGTGTACTGGTCCATATATAATGCTGTGTACTGGTCCATATATAATGCTGTGTACTGGTCCATATATAATGCTGTGTACTGGTCCATATATAATGCTGTGTACTGGTCCATATATAATGCTGCGTCCTGGTCCATATATAATGCTGTGTCCTGCTCCATATATAATGCTGTGTACTGGTCCATATATAATGCTGTGTACTGGTCCATATATAATGCTGTGTACTGGTCCATATATAATGCTGTGTACTGGTCCATATATAATGCTGTGTCCTGGTCCATATATAACGCTGTGTCCTGCTCCATATATAATGCTGTGTACTGGTCCATATATAATGCTGTGTACTGGTCCATATATAATGCTGTGTACTGGTCCATATATAATGATGTGTACTGTTCCATATATAATGCTGTGTCCTGGTCCATATATAATGCTGTGTACTGGTCCATATATAATGCTGCGTCCTGGTCCATATATAATGCTGTGTACTGGTCCATATATAATGCTGTGTACTGGTCCATATATAATGATGTGTACTGGTCCATATATAATGCTGTGTCCTGGTCCATATATAACGCTGTGCCCTGTATCTACTGCTTTGAGGGACCCTAACCGAGTCAGTCTACTGTCTGTCTCTGTGTCTGTATGTCTCTCTATCTCTCTATCTCTCTGTCTGTCAATCTCTCTGCATGTCTGTCTCTCTCTCTCTCTGTCTGGGTTTGGGAGCAGGCTGTAGGGTTGCTGGATAGGACAGACGCCCCACCCCCCTCCTGCATGTCTAACTCCCCTCCTCTCCCTTTCCTCCCCCTCTAATGCTTCTGGCAGGGTTCCCAGACTGTGGTATGTAGAATCCTGGTCTGTCAGATCACATAGCTCCGGTCTCTGAGCTCGCTGTTTATGCTGTATGGGAAAGGTTATGGGCAGAAATGATGTATAGAGGTTTAAACAGTGCATGTTCGTATGTCTATTTGTGAGTGTGATATGTTTATGTGTGTGTGAGTCAAAGTATGTGCAGAGGACGATGTGTGTATGTGAGTATGTATGTGTGTGTGTGTGTGTGTGAGTCAAAGTATGTGCAGAGGATGATGTGTCTGTGCTGTACGTGTGTATGTATGTGTGTGTGTGTGAGTATATGTGTGTGTACATCAGTTCTAGAGAGTGCAAAGTCAGAGGACTGGCAGAGAGAGGTGTGTGTGTACTGGCAGATAGAGGTGTGTGTGTACTGGCAGATAGAGGTGTGTGTGTACTGGCAGAGAGAGGTGTGTGTGTACTGGCAGGGAGAGGTGTGTGTGTACTGGCAGAGAGAGGTGTGTGTGTACTGGCAGGGAGAGGTGTGTGTGTACTGGCAGAGAGAGGTGTGTGTGTACTGGCAGATAGAGGTGTGTGTGTACTGGCAGATAGAGGTGTGTGTGTACTGGCAGATAGAGGTGTGTGTGTACTGGCAGAGAGAGGTGTGTGTGTACTGGCAGGGAGAGGTGTGTGTGTACTGGCAGAGAGAGGTGTGTGTGTACTGGCAGAGAGAGGTGTGTGTGTACTGGCAGAGAGAGGTGTGTGTGTACTGGCAGAGAGAGGTGTGTGTGTGTGTGTATTTGCAGAGAGAAGTGTGTGTGTGTGTGTGTGTGTGCGTGTGTGTATGTGAGTGTGTGTGTGTTTGTATTTGCAGAGAGAAGTGTGTGTGTGTGTGTGTGTGTGCGTGTGTGTATGTGTGTGAGTGTGTGTGTATTTGCAGAGAGAACCCAAAGAGTAAAATGACAAATCAGACTGCTGCTCCTGAAAACTGGACCAACTCACCAAAGTGGGATCGAAAAAATATAAAAAAGAACTAGAAGGAAAAATGAGAACATTTGCTTAAGGATTCTAAGATTTAACACAATAGATCACTACCTCATAATGCCTTACTCACTTCTTTTCCATTTTCTCTTTCTCGCCACCCCCTCTTTTTATCTCTCCTCTCCTTTTCTCCCTCTCTTGTTCATAAATGAAAGCCAGATGTGGTTCAGCCTGGGCTTCAATTCAATTGGACACCCCTGGTTCCACTTTCTGGGGTTTTGGTTTCTTCGCCTGGCATGGTGATGGCTGTCTCTCCCCCACTCCTATCTCTCTCTGACCGACTCTCAGGAAATACCCCAGGTTCCTGGCCTGGAGGGAGCATGCTTCTCTAACTATATCCAGATGTAAGGATGAAGAGAGGGAGATGAAGAGAGGGAGTGGTACAGGAAGAGGGAGTCAATGAGTGAGAGACGGTTTAACTGGAAGGAGTGTTGAGAGGTTTCGTTCTTCTGTCTCCTGAGCTTCCCTCTATCCAGCAGGATGCTATGTGAGGAGCTCAGTAGATACAGCTAGTCTCCATCCTGAGCTTCCCTCTATCCAGCAGGATGCTATGTGAGGAGCTCAGTAGATACAGCTAGTCTCCATCCTGAACTTCCCTCTCTATCCAGCAGGATGCTATGTGAGGAGCTCAGTAGATCCAGCTAGTCTCCATCCTGAGCTTCCCTCTATCCAGCAGGATGCTATGTGAGGAGCTCAGTAGATCCAGCTAGTCTCCATCCTGAGCTTCCCTCTATCCAGCACTGTGTGTGTGTGTGTGTTCCAGAGGGAATTGTGTGTGTGTGTGTGTGTGTCTGTGTGTGTGTGTTCCAGAGGGAATTGTGTGTGTGTGTGTGTGTCTGTGTGTGTGTGTTCCAGAGGGAATTGTGTGTGTGTGTGTGTGTGTGTCTGTGTGTGTGTGTGCCTGGGTTTGTGACCATCACTGTGTGTGTGTGTGCCTATGACACTGTGTGTGTGTGTGTGTGTGTGTGTGTGTGTGTGTCTATGACCTAGGACGTTGCTCAACTGCATCTGGGGCTGATTATCCTGTGTGTTCTCCAGGGGGGAGAACCTGATTAAGTGTTTATGTGAGAGAGAATTCCCGTCCAGCCTTCAGGCCTGTTGGTCACAGACAGAACCTGCATAAAAACACCAAGATACCATCTCCACTCTTAGTGGTCTGCTCTTAGAAGAAGATGGAGATGAGTTTCCTTCCACAGTGTTCTGCTCTTAGAAGAAGATGGAGATGAGTTTCGATCCGAAGCATCGTTTTAGTTTTGATATAGAGGAGTTAACAGAAACAGAGAAGTCAAGGATGTGATGGCTGGTAACGTTTCCACAAAAACAAACAGCACAAATTACACACCACAGCTTAAAAGCTTTAATGACCTACAGAGAAAAATGCAAACTCTCTCTGTCTCTCTCTCCAAGCCAATGAAAAACACATTGACCCGGAAACAAATACCCTTTGGTCCCAAAAGATTCCATGGTCCCGGCACATTTTCATTTCTTTACAGACTACATACATAAATACAAGCGCATCATAGTTAGCCATGTGCAGAAAAGGACTGTGTAGTAAAAACCACAATGAAGACTCAGATCTGTCAGATCTGAAAACACATAAGAATTAGCAGGTGGGAGTCTCAGGCAACTTGTAATGTCCGACTGCACAACACAGTTAAAGCAATAACATGTAGCCATCAGCTGATGAGATCACACATCTGCAAATTTCTGAGAACAGGTCACGTAGTTACTGAGTCACCGGTCACCAGACAGGGGTCACATCATACCTTCTGTCAGTCTGGAGGAAGATGACAGGGGTCACGTCATTCCCTCAGTCAATCTGGAGGAAGAGGACTGGGGTCACGTAATTTGCTCTCTCAGTCTGGAGGAAGATGACAGGGGTCACGTCATTTGCTCTCTCAGTCTGGAGGAAGATGACAGGGGCATGTCAGAGTGTGAGGCCATTCTTGGTTGGGGAGAAAATCTATTTTTGGACAGGGTAGGGTTGATAAGGTTGTGTCACAGTTCTATTATCACTTTGGCAAACCACTCAAGCACAGCATATCTAGTCTCACACCCCTACTGGCTGGGATGAGTCATCAGCAGAAACCCATCTGGATGTTAGAGCTCAGGTTTAGCTCAATGTGCTTGTCCAGCAGGGTGGTTGGCTGACCTGACACATGTGAAAGATACATTGATATGAGAAGAGTCTATGTATGTCAGTAAGTATACATTGTTAGACAGTGTTGTGAAGTTTTGGTGTTTTTTGCAAAGAACAATTGGCTGTTCTCAAAGGAATTATGTAGTTTCTAAAGTGTCTTATCCGTCACTGTAAACAGCTCTCACTGGACCGGAGTGTCTCTTTAAACAGTGGTCACTGTAAACAGCTCTCACTGGACCGGAGTGTCTCTTTAAACAGTGGTCACTGTAAACAGCTCTCACTGGACCGGAGTGTCTCTTTAAACAGTGGTCACTGTAAACAGCTCTCACTGGACCGGAGTGTCTCTTTAAACAGTGGTCACTGTAAACAGCTCTCACTGGACCGGAGTGTCTCTTTAAACAGTGGTCACTGTAAACAGCTCTCACTGGACCGGAGTGTCTCTTTAAACAGTGGTCACTGTAAACAGCTCTCACTGGACCGGAGTGTCTCTTTAAACAGTGGTCACTGTAAACAGCTCTCACTGGACACTGGACCGGCTCTCACTGTGTCTCTTTAAACAGTGGTCACTGTAAACAGCTCTCACTGGACCGGAGTGTCTCTTTAAACAGTGGTCACTGTAAACAGCTCTCACTGGACCGGAGTGTCTCTTTAAACAGTGGTCACTGTAAACAGCTCTCACTGGACCGGAGTGTCTCTTTAAACAGTGGTCACTGTAAACAGCTCTCACTGGACCGGAGTGTCTCTTTAAACAGTGGTCACTGTAAACAGCTCTCACTGGACCGGAGTGTCTCTTTAAACAGTGGTCACTGTAAACAGCTCTCACTGGACCGGAGTTGCCCTCTAAACAGTTGTCATCACTTTAAGGGAGCCTGTGCGGAAGCGCAAGATCTTCTTCTTGAGCGCATGTGAGGCCTTGATCTTAATAAAGGCTTTGGGCTGCAGGGGAGCTCCTGTGGGAACAGTGGGGGAGGAGAGCTGAGGGGGGAGTTCATGTGGCCACACAAGTCCCCCACTCTCGTCTGAGTCACTGGACAGCGAGCTGGAGGCTGGGGAGTCGGCTTCACTCATACTGGACTCTGACTCGGCCCGACATGGGTGAGGGTAGCCCTCCTCAGGCCGACACAAGGGTGAGCGCTCCCGGTCCAGACACTCCAGGTGAGAGTGGTGGAAGTGATGATGAGTGTTACTGTAGGTGTAAGACTGGTGAGAGGGGCGAGGTTTACGGGAGCGTCTGGGGCCCTGGTTGACAGGGGGAGGCTGTGGAGGCTGCTCAACTTCATCCTGGCTGAGCTCCAGTGTGGATCGCCAACGGCGGCAGCTGGAACTGCCCGGCAGGGGTTTCTTCCCCTTGGTCTGGCCACCGCGGCCGCTCCCTGCCCCGGACCCTGCCCCGGACCCTGCCCCGGACCCTGCCCCGGACCCTGCCCCGGACCCTGCCCCGGACCCTGCCCCGGACCCTGTCCCGTCTCTATCCACTGTGTTGTACCTGCGTTCAGAAACACCTCGCTGACCATTCAGGCTGTTTTCAGACTGAGACCTACAGGCTCGTCTTCCAGGCTTCTTTGAGCCACCAGGTCGCTCTCTCTCTCTCTCCCTCTCTCTTTCTTTCTCCCGTTCTCTCTCCCTCTCTCTCTCCCTCTCCCGTTCTCTATCCCTTTCCCTCTCCCTTTCCCTCTCCTTCTCCCTCTCCCTCTCCTCGCTGAAGCGACACTTTTTGGAGGTGGCCCTCGACCTGCCCTGTTGCAGGTGTTGTGAGGCTGAATGCCGCTGGGTGCCCCTTTCTGGGGAATAGGCATCCCTGCTGGGTTTGGGGCCCCCAGGGGCTGACCTGTGAGAATGAGAGTTTGCAGAGGGCCTGGCACTGGGGCTCCGGAGGGGTTGGGCTGGAATATATTGGGCGTTGACCAGTTGCTCATCGGGTGATGGTGGCGAACGGGGCGGTGGAGGGACAGGAAAACCGTGGTGAAAGTGCTGCGGAGAGTCAGGTTCGCTGCTGCTGGGCTCCTGTGGTGGAGCTCCGCTACAGGGGTAGTCCTGGGAGGCAGGACAGGCGTTAGCCAGAGGGGGCTGCCTGACTCTGGGTTGGGGGTAGTGGGGTTGGTCATGCTTGTGGTGATGAAGAGGGGGGTCCTCAGGAAGCAGAGCCATGCCTGTGTAAAATTTCTGATCCAGGCTGTGGCAGGTCCAGGAGGGAGGGTGACACTCAGAGGGACCAGGATAGTAGAGGGGTTGGTGTTCAGGGATGGAGGTCACAGCTGGTGGAGGCTGGGCCTCCTTATGACAGAGGCTGCTCTGGCGGACCACAGTAATGGCGGTCCGGGCCTCGTGCTGCCCCAGGCTGGTGCGGGGTTTGCAAGGCCGTGGAGGCAGGGTGCGACGCTGAATCAGACCCAGGATATACGTCTCCACACGCTGGCCCTGCCGGTAGTCATCCTCTGTGGGTGCCACCTCTACTGGCTCACTCCTCACATCCAACCCCACACCAGGCCCCACGCTGGGGTCCCAGGGCCAGACCTCATCCTGGCTTGCCCCTTTAGTGATGCCCTCCAGGGAGGGGTAAGGAGTCAAGACAGAGTGGGGGACCGTAGTGCGGGACCCGGAGTCTGGTGGTCCGTCACGATTTGTCCCAAAGACTTCGCCTGGAAAACAAACGTGAGGTGGTTATAATCAGTTCAGTATGACAGACACATACTAGTATAGAGACTCTATAGAGACCCAGTAGACAATGACAGACACATACTAGTATAGAGACTCTATAGAGACCCCAGTAGACAATGACAGACACATACCAGGTTATAAACTCTATAGAGACCCCAGTAGACAATGACAGACACATACCAGTATAGAGACTCTATAGAGACCCCAGTAGACAATGACAGACACATACCAGTATAGAGACTCTATAGAGACCCCAGTAGACAATGACAGACACATACTAGTATAGAGACTCTATAGAGACCCCAGTAGACAATGACAGACACATACCAGTATAGAGACTCTATAGAGACCCCAGTAGACAATGACAGACACATACCAGTATAGAGACTCTATAGAGACCCCAGTAGACAATGACAGACACATACCAGTATAGAAACTCTATAGAGACCCCAGAAGACAATGACAGACACATACTAGTATAGAGACTCTATAGAGACCCCAGTAGACAATGACAGACACATACCAGGTTATAAACTCTATAGAGACCCCAGTAGACAATGACAAACACATACCAGTATAGAGACTCTATAGAGACCCCAGTAGACAATGACAGACACATAACAGTATAGAGACTCTATAGAGACCCCAGTAGACAATGACAGACACATACTAGTATAGAGACTCTATAGAGACCCCAGTAGACAATGACAGACACATACTAGTATAGAGACTCTATAGAGACCCCAGTAGACAATGACAGACACATACTAGTATAGAGACTCTATAGAGACCCCAGTAGACAATGACAGACACATACCAGTATAGAAACTCTATAGAGACCCCAGAAGACAATGACAGACACATACCAAAATAGAAACTCAATAGAGACCCCAGTAGACAATGACAGACACATACTAGTATAGAGACTCTATAGAGACCCCAGTAGACAATGACAGACACATACTAGTATAGAGACTCTATAGAGACCCCAGTAGACAATGACAGACACATACCAGTATAAAAACTCTATGGAGACCCCAGTAGACAATGACAGACACATACCAAAATAGAAACTCTATAGAGACCCCAGTAGACAATGACAGACACATACCAGTATAGAGACTCTATAGAGACCCCAGTAGACAATGACAGACACATACCAGTATAGAAACTCTATAGAGACCCCAGTAGACAATGACAGACACATACCAGTATAGAAACTCTATGGAGACCCCAGATCTAGTGCTGTAATCTCAAATATAAACAATTCCAATCAACCTCTGGATCCAAAACAAAGAGAACTACTTGAGACTATAAGCAGTGACTGTATGGGCTGACATGAGTGCAGTAATAAAGCAACAGATGCCACAGTATTATGAACTGTCCCAGCCAGATAACGTGAGCAGCTGAAACAATAAGGTCTTCCAGAGTTCCACCCTACTCTATGTGTCCCAAATGACTCACTGGTTACAGGGCACTTCTTTGGACTGGGGCCAATGTAGAGAACTCACAAAGTTCTGTTGAAATGTAGTGCAGGACAGAATGTATATGATCCTGTGGGGGAGATGCCGGCTGTGTTACCTCAGACTGCTGCATCCCAAAGGAGACATTCCTTTAAGGAACGTCAGCGAGGATTGGCTGCACTGTATTCTGCTTCAGTGCTGCTAACATGTTATATTATCACTTATCTTAAAGAGATTGTGTGTCTTTTAGGGAGAGGGAACTTGGTTGTGTGTGTATGTATGTCTTCTCTCAAACAGGGTCTGAACAGAGCAGCCTTGTTCTAATCTCATGACTATATTCAGATCACTGGTTCCTCTCAGTTAATCCCCACAGTGAATCATCATCAGCAGGACAACAGCACCAGCACACCCAACACCCCCCGTAACCCTAACCCAACATGTATCAATGCCTCACACACACCCTGTAACCCTAACCCTAACCCAACATGTATCAATGCCTCACGCACACCCAACACCCCCCGTAACCCTAACCCAACATGTATCAATGCCTCACACACACCCTGTAACCCTAACCCTAACCCAACATGTATCAATGCCTCACGCACACCCAACACCCCCCGTAACCCTAACCCAACATGTATCAATGCCTCACACACACCCTGTAACCCTAACCCTAACCCAACATGTATCAATGCCTCACACAACACCCCGTGGGCCATGTGTGTGTGTGTGTGTGTGTGTGTGTGTGTGTGTGTGTGTGTGTTTGTAGGCCATGTGTGTGTGTAGGTCATGTGTGTGTAGACCGTGTGTGTGTGTGAGTGTGTGTGTATGTGTGTGTGTGTGTGTGTGTGTGTGTGTGTGTGTGTGTAGACCATGTGTGTGTGTGTGTGTGTGTGTCTGTGTGTGTAGACCATGTGTGTGTTTAGGCCGTGTGTGTGTGTGTGTGTGTTTAGGCCGTGTGTGTGTGTATCTATCTAAGGGTGTATGTATGTTCATATGTATGTTCATATGTATGTTCATATGTATGTTCATATGTATGTTCATATGTATGTTCACTCACTGGCAGATTTAAGCCTGTCGTTAGTGAAGGAAATGCAGATGTCTCTGGTACCACTGGGGGAGATGTGTCCAAACCCAGATGAATCTGACAGGCTGACAGGAGTAAAGACATCACACAGCTCACAGAATCCTGCAAAAACAAAGCTTAGTTGGGTCTACACAAGACGCAGCAAAAAAAAGTAGTTGGATCTACACAAGACGCTGCAAAAAAGAGTAGTTGGGTCTACACAAGACGCAGCAAAAAAGAGTGGTTGGGTCTCATGACAAAAGAACTTTGTGCAAAAAAAGGCAAACTATTCTGATAAGGCCTGGGCATGAGTATCTATGTCATGTGACTATTGCTGAAGAACATTTATTTTTGAAGAGAGAGAAGACTGCTAGCAGAGAATGGCTAGTCTAGCCTGTAAGGCAGGAGTCTAGTGGTTTTCTGGTTCATTTAGTCTTTTTTTATAGACCACTTTAAAGGCCAACAACATACCATTTAGTCATTCCTAAACTCAAGATTGCTTTGGAAGCAGATTTTTAAAAGTATTGTAAACAAATTTTTTTTTTTAAAGCGTCTGTGAATAGATTTGGGTAATCTCATCCACCAGGCAGCTCTTTCTTTGGGGATAAAATAAACAGTAAGGTGTGTAACCAGACATAAGCGATAGATTTAAAACTCATGCCATATTTGTGAGTCTAGACAACGTTTTCATTGGATGGAGCACAGATCTTTAAGCCAAGCGGTTTTCAGCTCTCAGCATAAACACTTCTCAGAAAACCAAATGCATTTATCAGTTTAACGATGTCTTTGTAACTATTTCCTGGTCCTATATTCAATGTGCACTCGCTGTGGAGGCCTCAAACAAATCCATTTACTGTATATTACTGTATATGACATACAGCTTTGGACCCCTCTTCAATAAGGCTACTGTTTTTATATACCCTAGTTCAATAAAGTTTGTTTGTGAGGTGAAATAAGGAAAAGTAAAGGAACATTTGTATGTTTGCTATCAGTTAATTAAAGTTTGTCACTTAACTAAAATCACTCAAATGGAATCTGCCTGGTTTTGTATCCAGCAAAGCTACCAAACCATGTTGTATAATGAGGTCAGGCCTGGTTAATTGACTCTCTCATCCTCATATGGTCAAGCTCTTAGATGGAACTAGAGTATGGAACAATACAAATCTCAAGTTCTAGCCAAAATATGTCAGATTGAACATATTATTTTCATTCAGTTTGTGTTTTACCTGAGCAGGGCTGAGTGTCGACCACATCTGTAGAAAGACCCACTCCCTCTTTATCCACCTTCAGTTCCCCAACCTGCTGCTCCAGAGATGCCATCAGACCACATGGAGAACACTGTAGACTGTCCTGGAAGACAAAGAGATGCCATCAGACCACATGGAGAACACTGTAGACTGTCCTGGAAGACAAAGAGATGCCATCAGACCACATGGAGAACACTGTAGACTGTCCTGGAAGACAAAGAGATGCCATCAGACCACATGGAGAACACTGTAGACTGTCCTGGAAGACAAAGAGATGCCATCAGACCACATGGAGAACACACACACACACACACACACACACACACACACACACACACACACACACACACACACACACACACACACACACACACACACACACACATCTGATCATCTGATCTGATATATAGTGTCATCTGATATAGTGTCATCTGATATAGTGTCATCTGATATAGTGTCATCTGATATAGTGTCATCTGATATAGTGTCATCTGATATAGTGTCATCTGATATAGTGTCATCTGATATAGTGTCATCTGATATAGTGTCATCTGATATAGTGTCATCTGATATAGTGTCATCTGATATAGTGTCATCTGATATAGTGTCATCTGATATAGTGTCATCTGATATAGTGTCATCTGATATAGTGTCATCTGATATAGTGTCATCTGATATAGTGTCATCTGATGACAAATTAGAACTACATAGCATTCCTTCAACATTAAATTAATCAATAACAGGTCCATTTATCTTATTCTTAAATGCCTGTAACTGCGAAGGGATATGTAATGTGAGATAAAAGAGAGAGAGAGACAGATAATTCTCATTTTAAAGAGGTTAGAGGGAGCAAGATTAGAAACACTGACAAATATTATACTAACACACACACAGCTGGCATCTAACTTTGGGCGTGGTCCTCTAACTGAGAAGACGATGGCATTGTGGCGAGGATAATGCTTCATATTTTATTCCAAGCACTGGAGGAATCTGGGCGAACACTGAGATGTCTTTGTGAGGCGGTTCCACAAGCTGACAAAAACAATGCCATATGCCATATTAGTAAATAAAAGCATTATAAAGTGCATTATAATGAAATTATTTTCCACTATTAAATTAACCCTTTAAATAAACTATTTAGATGGGTTAGTAAATAGCTAGCTAACAGAAGAGTTTTGAGGAACACACTGTTTCCAACAACACCCTGCGTATTTTAGTGCCAACCAGAGGTTACTAATTTAAGCCTATTATATAAACCTGGTATGTCCCTACCAAGACAGAGTTGGGAAGTAATTAAAACAGTGTGAAAGAGGGAAAGACAAAAAGTCTTATCAAGCAATACTAGTCCTTAAACACAATGCATGTTGTTTTGCTATCACAAGTAAGTATTCATCTTATCAGTCTGTGTCTGTCTATTACCCAAAACTCATTTCCTATGGGAAGGGCTCCTCCATAGTGAATAGATTAGGAAGTTATTCAGGTCAGGGCCAGTCCCAAACCCCCAGGGAAATTAACATGTAAACAACCTGACATGTAAAGAACCTGACATGTAAACTTACTGACATGTAAACATACTGACATGTAAACATACCGACATGTAAACATACTGACATGTAAACAACCTGACATGTAAACATACTGACATGTAAACATAAGGACATGTAAACATACCGACATGTAAACAACCTGACATGTAAACATACTGACATGTAAACATACTGACATGTAAACATACTGACATGTAAACATAAGGACATGTAAACATGCCGACATGTAAACAACCTGACATGTAAACATACTGACATGTAAACATACCGACATGTAAACAACCTGACATGTAAACAACCTGACATGTAAACATACTGACATGTAAACATACTGACATGTAAACATACTGACATGTAAACATACGGACAGGTAAACAACCTGACATGTAAACATACTGACATGTAAACATACCGACATGTAAACATACTGACATGTAAACAACCTGACATGTAAACATACTGACATGTAAACATAAGGACATGTAAACATACCGACATGTAAACAACCTGACATGTAAACATACTGACATGTAAACATACTGACATGTAAACATACTGACATGTAAACATAAGGACATGTAAACATGCCGACATGTAAACATGCCGACATGTAAACAACCTGACATGTAAACATACTGACATGTAAACATACCGACATGTAAACAACCTGACATGTAAACAACCTGACATGTAAACATACTGACATGTAAACATACTGACATGTAAACATACTGACATGTAAACATACGGACAGGTAAACAACCTGACATGTAAACATACTGACATGTAAACATACTGACATGTAAACATACCGACATGTAAACAACCTGACATGTAAACATACTGACATGTAAACAACCTGACATGTAAACATACCGACATGTAAACAACCTGACATGTAAACATAACAACATGTAAACAACCTGACATGTAAACATACTGACATGTAAACATAGCGACATGTAAACAAACTGACATGTAAACATAGCGACATGTAAACAACCTGACATGTAAACATACCAACATTAAAACGTAGTGACATGTAAACAACCTGACATGTAAACAAACTGACATGTAAACAAACTGACATGTAAACATACTGACATGTAAACATACCGACATGTAAACATACCGACATGTAAACAGACCGACATATAAACAACCTGACATGTAAACATACTGACATGTAAACATAGTGACATGTAAACATGCCGACATGTAAACAAACTGACATGTAAACAACCTGACATGTAACATACTGACATGTAAACAAACCGACATGTAAACATACTGACATGTACCCATACTAACATGTAAACAAACCGACATGTAAACAAACCGACATGTAAACATCCTGACATGTAAACATACTGACATGTACACATACTAACATGTAAACAAACCGACATGTAAACAAACCGACATGTAAACATCCTGACATGCAGCTATTTCACCTCAGGGATTTCACCTTGTGGCTGTGTGGGGGGTGTGTGAATGGGAGGTGTGTGTGTGAATGGATGCGTAAGTGTGGGAGGTGTGTGTGTGGGTGTGTATGAATGGCTGTGTAAGTGTGGGAGGTGTGTGTGTGTGGGTGTGTATGAATGACTGAGTTAGTGTGGGAGATGTGTGTGTGTGAATGGCTGTGTGTGTGTGCGTGTGTGTGTGAAGAGGAAACAAGTGACCATTGAGTCTGTGTGGTCTCACATGAGCGGCTCCTAAACACACAGGTCCTTTCATCCAACACATGCATGACATTAGTCTAGTTCATTTCCACACACACACACACACACACACACACACACACACACACACACACACACACACACACACACACACATGTTTATTGCACGCAGACTGAGAGAATGACGTCTACAGTCATGCCATTAAGGAAACCTGGATAGGTTCATGTTCAATGGTTCAGGCTGTTAGTTTAGAAATGCAACAACAGTTCATATTACGAAGAAAACAAGGACATAACTAGAGGGCAGATCTGCAGAGAGCTCATGCTTTTTACGTTAACAAACTGTTTGGAAGTAGAAGGCTTGGAGATTAACTCAGTTCGTCTTGAATGTTTGTTTCTTTATCTACATCATGTACAGACAAATCTTATAGACAGAAACTATTTCAACCAATAAACACTAGACGACACAGTAACCTCCCTACTCTCTGTTACTAGAGGACACAGTAACCCCCCTACTCTCTGTTACTAGAGGACACAGTAACCCCCTACTCTCTGTTACTAGAGGACACAGTAACCCCCTACTCTCTGTAACTAGAGGACACAGTAACCCCCCTACTCTCTGTTACTAGAGGACACAGTAACCCCCCTACTCTCTGTAACTAGAGGACACAGTAACCCCCATACTCTCTGTTACTAGAGGACACAGTAACCCACATACTCTCCGTTACTAGAGGACACAGTAACCCCCCTACTCTCTGTTACTAGAGGACACAGTAACCCCCATACTCTCTGTAACTAGAGGACACAGTAACCCCCATACTCTCTGTTACTAGAGGACACAGTAACCCCCTACTCTCTGTTACTAGAGGACACAGTAACCCCCCTACTCTCTGTTACTAGAGGACACAGTAACCCCCCTACTCTCTGTAACTAGAGGACACAGTAACCTCCCTACTCTCTGTTACTAGAGGACACAGTAACCCCCATACTCTCTGTAACTAGAGGACACAGTAACCCCCCTACTCTCTGTTACTAGAGGACACAGTAACCCCCTACTCTCTGTAACTAGAGGACACAGTAACCTCCCTACTCTCTGTTACTAGAGGACACAGTAACCCCCATACTCTCTGTAACTAGAGGACACAGTAACCCCCTACTCTCTGTAAATAGAGGACACAGTAACCCCTCTTCTCTGTAACTAGAGGACACAGTAACCTCCCTACTCTCTGTTACTAGAGGACACAGTAACCCCCTACTCTCTGTAACTAGAGGACACAGTAACCCCCTACTCTCTGTAACTAGAGGACACAGTAACCCCCCTACTCTCTGTTACTAGAGGACACAGTAACCCCCCTACTCTCTGTTACTAGAGGACACAGTAACCCCCCTACTCTCTGTCAGTAGAGGACACAGTAACCCCCCTACTCTCTGTAACTAGAGGACACAGTAACCCCCCTACTCTCTGTTACTAGAGGACACAGTAACCCCCTACTCTCTGTCAGTAGAGGACACAGTAACCCCCTACTCTCTGTAACTAGAGGACTCAGTAACCCCCCTACTCTCTGTTACTAGAGGACACAGTAACCCCCTACTCTCTGTTACTAGAGGACACAGTAACCTCCCTACTCTCTGTCAGTAGAGGACACAGTAACCCCCCTACTTTCTGTAACTAGAGTACACAGTAACCCCCCTACTCGCTGTTACTAGAGGACACAGTAACCCCCCTACTCTCTGTAACTAGAGTACAGTAACCCCCTACTCTCTGTTACTAGAGTACAGTAACCCCCTACTCTCTGTTACTAGAGGACACAGTAACCCCCTACTCTCTGTTACTAGAGGACACAGTAACCCCCTACTCTCTGTTACTAGAGGACACAGTAACCCCCTACTCTCTGTTACTAGAGGACACAGTAACCCCCTACTCTCTGTTACTGTTAACTAGTTAGAGTACAGTAACCCCCTACTCTCTGTCACTAGAGGACACAGTAACCCCCTACTCTCTGTTACTAGAGGACACAGTAACCCCCTACTCTCTGTAACTAGAGGACACAGTAACCCCCTACTCTCTGTTACTAGAGGACACAGTAACCCCCCTACTCTCTGTAACTAGAGGACTCAGTAACCCCCCTACTCTCTGTTACTAGAGGACACAGTAACCCCCCTACTCTCTGTTACTAGAGGACACAGTAACCCCCATACTCTCCGTTACTAGAGGACACAGTAACCCCCCTACTCTCTGTTACTAGAGGACACAGTAACCCCCTACTCTCTGTTACTAGAGGACACAGTAACCCCTACTCTCTGTTACTAGAGTACAGTAACCCCCCTACTCTCTGTCACTAGAGGACACAGTAACCCCCTACTCTCTGTTACTAGAGGACACAGTAACCCCCCTACTCTCTGTAACTAGAGGACACAGTAACCTCCCTACTCTCTGTTACTAGAGGACACAGTAACCCCCTACTCTCTGTAACTAGAGGACTCAGTAACCCCCCTACTCTCTGTTACTAGAGGACACAGTAACCCCCCTACTCTCTGTTACTAGAGGACACAGTAACCCCCCTACTCTCTGTTACTAGAGGACACAGTAACCCCCCTACTCTCTGTTACTAGAGGACACAGTAACCCCCATACTCTCTGTAACTAGAGGACACAGTAACCCCCATACTCTCTGTTACTAGAGGACACAGTAACCCCCTACTCTCTGTTACTAGAGGACACAGTAACCCCCTACTCTCTGTTACTAGAGGACACAGTAACCCCCCTACTCTCTGTAACTAGAGGACACAGTAACCTCCCTACTCTCTGTTACTAGAGGACACAGTAACCCCCCTACTCGCTGTTACTAGAGGACACAGTAACCCCCCTACTCTCTGTAACTAGAGTACAGTAACCCCCCTACTCTCTGTTACTAGAGTACAGTAACCCCCTACTCTCTGTTACTAGAGGACACAGTAACCCCCCTGCTCTCTGTTACTAGAGGACACAGTAACCCCCCTACTCTCTGTTACTAGAGGACACAGTAACCCACCTACTCTCTGTTACTAGAGGACACAGTAACCCCCTACTCTCTGTTACTAGAGGACACAGTAACCCCCTACTCTCTGTCAGTAGAGGACACAGTAACCCCCTACTCTCTGTCAGTAGAGGACTCAGTAACCCCCTACTCTCTGTTACTAGAGGACACAGTAACCCCCTACTCTCTGTTACTAGAGGACACAGTAACCCCTACTCTCTGTTACTAGAGTACAGTAACCCCCTACTCTCTGTCACTAGAGGACACAGTAACCCCCCTACTCTCTGTTACTAGAGGACACAGTAACCCCCCTACTCTCTGTAACTAGAGGACACAGTAACCCCCTACTCTCTGTTACTAGAGGACACAGTAACCCCCTACTCTCTGTAACTAGAGGACTCAGTAACCCCCTACTCTCTGTTACTAGAGGACACAGTAACCCCCTACTCTCTGTTACTAGAGTACAGTAACCCCCTACTCTCTGTCACTAGAGGACACAGTAACCCCCTACTCTCTGTTACTAGAGGACACAGTAACCCCCTACTCTCTGTAACCCCCTTACTAGAGTACAGTAACCCCCTACTCTCTGTTACTAGAGGACACAGTAACCCCCGACTCTCTGTTACTAGAGGACACAGTAACCCCCATACTCTCTGTTACTAGAGGACACAGTAACCCCCTACTCTCTGTTACTAGAGGACACAGTAACCCCCCTACTCTCTGTTACTAGAGGACACAGTAACCCCCCTACTCTCTGTCAGTAGAGGACACAGTAACCCCCCTACTCTCTGTTACTAGAGGACACAGTAACCCCCTACTCTCTGTCAGTAGAGGACACAGTAACCCCCCTACTCTCTGTAACTAGAGGACACAGTAACCCCCTACTCTCTGTTACTAGAGGACACAGTAACCCCCTACTCTCTGTCAGTAGAGGACACAGTAACCCCCTACTCTCTGTAACTAGAGGACTCAGTAACCCCCCTACTCTCTGTTACTAGAGGACACAGTAACCCCCCTACTCTCTGTTACTAGAGGACACAGTAACCTCCCTACTCTCTGTCAGTAGAGGACACAGTAACCCCCCTACTTTCTGTAACTAGAGGACACAGTAACCCCCTACTCGCTGTTACTAGAGGACACAGTAACCCCCCTACTCTCTGTAACTAGAGTACAGTAACCCCCTACTCTCTGTTACTAGAGTACAGTAACCCCCCTACTCTCTGTTACTAGAGGACACAGTAACCCCCCTACTCTCTGTTACTAGAGGACACAGTAACCCCCTACTCTCTGTCAGTAGAGGACACAGTAACCCCCCTACTCTCTGTTACTAGAGGACACAGTAACCCACCTACTCTCTGTTACTAGAGGACACAGTAACCCCCCTACTCTCTGTCACTAGAGGACACAGTAACCCCCCTACTCTCTGTCAGTAGAGGACACAGTAACCCCCCTACTCTCTGTCAGTAGAGGACTCAGTAACCCCCCTACTCTCTGTTACTAGAGGACACAGTAACCCCCTACTCTCTGTTACTAGAGGACACAGTAACCCCCCTACTCTCTGTTACTAGAGTACAGTAACCCCCCTACTCTCTGTCACTAGAGGACACAGTAACCCCCTACTCTGTTACTAGAGGACACAGTAACCCCCTACTCTCTGTAACTAGAGGACACAGTAACCCCCTACTCTCTGTTACTAGAGGACACAGTAACCCCCCTACTCTCTGTAACTAGAGGACTCAGTAACCCCCCTACTCTCTGTAACTAGAGGACACAGTAACCCCCTACTCTCTGTTACTAGAGGACACAGTAACCCCCTACTCTCTGTTACTAGAGGACACAGTAACCCCCCTACTCTCTGTTACTAGAGTACAGTAACCCCCCTACTCTCTGTAACTAGAGGACACAGTAACCCCCCTACTCTCTGTTACTAGAGGACACAGTAACCCCCATACTCTCTGTTACTAGAGGACACAGTAACCCCCCTACTCTCTGTTACTAGAGGACACAGTAACCCCCTACTCTCTGTTACTAGAGGACACAGTAACCCCCCTACTCTCTGTCAGTAGAGGACACAGTAACCCCCCTACTCTCTGTTACTAGAGGACACAGTAACCCCCCTACTCTCTGTCACTAGAGGACACAGTAACCCTCCTACTCTCTGTAACTAGAGGACTCAGTAACCCCCATACTCTCTGTTACTAGAGGACTCAGTAACCCTCCTACTCTCTGTTACTAGAGGACTCAGTAACCCCCATACTCTCTGTTACTAGAGGACTCAGTAACCCCCCTACTCTCTGTTACTAGAGGACACAGTAACCCCCCTACTCTCTGTAACTAGAGGACACAGTAACCCTCCTACTCTCTGTAACTAGAGGACTCAGTAACCCCCATACTCTCTGTTACTAGAGGACTCAGTAACCCCCCTACTCTCTGTTACTAGAGGACACAGTAACCCCCCTACTCTCTGTTACTAGAGGACACAGTAACCCCCCTACTCTCTGTCACTAACCACCCCTTCCTACTCTGTACACACTCGCCTGACACTCCACAATGTTGACCTAACCCAGCTAGACGTGAAACACGCACACAGGCTAAGTAAACACATGTGCACACTCACAACCGCACACACACCTACACACACAAAATTACTTAGTGTCACAATATTATATGGTCTAATGACAAATGTCCAAACAGCTGTATAAGGCTCCATAGTGGATCTGATTCCTGCTGACTCATGAAAGGAAACACACTCACATCTGCATACAGCATAATGTCTTATTGCTGTTTTCATTTTAATTAAATATTTTTCAATTATCTACTAACATTAGTAATGTAAACAAATGCCAATAAAGTCCTATACATTGAAAACAAGAGAAATAAAGTGCCAAAAGAGAAAAACAGAGCAAGAAAGTGACAGAGGGAATGATAGAGAGGGTTCCTAATTGTAATAATTTGAAGGGACATTGATGCTCTGCAACCAAAGGCACTTCTGGTGAAAACGTGAGTACGCTGTAGGTGTGACAGAGGCAGGAATGTCTCTGTAGTTTATCTAGTAGCAATACCATATGAACCATTGCAATTGCATGTGAAGGAAATGTGGAAATGATGTGGTTTGAGATTTAACTCAGATTATTAATAGTAACTGTGAACATACAGATCCACATGTCTGTGATTTTATCAGATTAGTAACTGTGAACAGATCCACATGTCTGTGATGTTATCAGATTAGTAACTGTGAACAGATCCACATGTCTGTGATTTTATTGGATTATTAATAGTAACTGTGAACATACAGTTCCACATGTCTGTGATTTTATCAGATTAGTAACTGTGAACAGATCCACATGTCTGTGATTTTATCAGATTAGTAACTGTGAACAGATCCACATGTCTGTGATTTTATCAGATTATTAATAATAACTGTGAACAGATCCACATGTCTGTGATTTTATCAGATTAGTAACTGTGAACAGATCCACATGTCTGTGATTTTATCAGATTATTGATAGTAACTGTGAACAGATCCACATGTCTGTGAACAGATCCACATGTCTGTGATTTTATCAGATTATTAATAGTAACTGTGAACAGATCCACATGTCTGTGATTTTATCAGATTATTAATAGTAACTGTGAACATACAGTTCCACATGTCTGTGATTTTATCAGATTATTAATAGTAACTGTGAACAGATCTGTCTGTGATTTTATCAGATTATTAATAGTAACTGTGAACAGATACCACATGTCTGTGATTTTATCAGATTATTAATAGTAACTGTGAACATACAGTTCCTGTGATTTTATCAGATTATTAATAGTAACTGTGAACATACAGATCCACATGTCTGTGATTTTATCAGATTATTAATGGTAACTTAGTAACTGAACATACAGTTCCAGATCATGTCTGTGATTTTATTTTATCAGATTATTAATAGTAACTGTGAACAGATACAGATTATTAATGGTAACCACATGTCTGTGATTTTATCAGATTATTAATAGTAACTGTGAACAGATCCACATGTCTGTGATTTTATCAGATTATTAATAGTAACTGTGAACAGATACATGTCATGTCTGTGATTTTATCAGATTATTAATAGTAACTGTGAACATACAGATTTTATCAGATTATTAATAGTAACACATGTCTGTGATTTTATCAGATTAGTAACTGTGAACATACAGATCCACATGTCTGTGATTTTATCAGATTAGTAACTGTGAACAGATCCACATGTCTGTGATTTTATCAGATTAGTAACTGTGTACAGATCCACATGTCTGTGATTTTATCCGATTATTAATAGTAACTGTGAACAGATCCACATGTCTGTGATTTTATCAGATTATTAATAATAACTGTGAACAGATCCACATGTCTGTGATTTTATCAGATTAGTAACTGTGAACAGATCCACATGTCTGTGATTTTATCAGATTATTAATAGTAACTGTGAACAGATCCACATGTCTGTGATTTTATCAGATTAGTAACTGTGAACAGATCCACATGTCTGTGATTTTATCAGATTATTAATAGTAACTGTGAACAGATCCAAATGTCTGTGATTTTATCAGATTATTAATAGTAACTGTGAACATACAGTTCCACATGTCTGTGATTTTATCAGATTATTAATGGTAACTGTGAACATACAGTTCCACATGTCTGTGATTTTATCAGATTATTAATAGTAACTGTGAACATACAGTTCCACATGTCTGTGATTTTATCAGATTATTAATAGTAACTGTGAACATACAGATCCACGTGTCTGTGATTTTATCAGATTATTAATAGTAACTGTGAACAGATCCACATGTCTGTGATTTTATCAGATTATTAATAGTAACTGTGAACAGATCCACATGTCTGTGATTTTATCAGATTATTAATAGTAACTGTGAACATACAGATCCACATGTCTGTGATTTTATCAGATTAGTAACTGTGAACAGATCCACATGTCTGTGATTTTATCAGATTAGTAACTGTGAACAGATCCACATGTCTGTGATTTTGTCATGCTATCTTTAAGTTGCCTTCTTTCTTGGTTTAAATATAAAAACATTTAGAGAGAGAATTACTTCCTATTTACTGTAAAACATTTAATGCAACAATGAATACAATTCATTCAGGTTTAAATTAAATAAAAACAACAGTAATTACTGTTTGCAGCTCGATCTGTGATTCAGGGATTTAACATTATAAAATGTACTGAAACAGCTTTATTCAACCAGTTGTGGTTATTATTATATCATAGGCCAATAGTTCTACTTTATAGCCAGTGGCACATTTAACTGGTTATGTTGTGCCCGTCGAGAGCCTTCATTTAACTATAAATGCTAGATATATTTTGGTTTTCACTAATGTTTTGCATATTTCCAACAAATTGAGGACCGTATTCACACACTTTTCCTTACATGGTCAGACGCGCTCTGTTCACACGGACTTTTTATTCTGGACCGTTATTCCACTCTGAATTAACGTCCGTGCGAAGATATTGAAAATAATATGTTATATACCCTTCAGCAACAATGGAAAAGATAGTAAAATATAATAAAACATATAATATAGTCTGTTTTACATAGTTGTTCCTATATATTCTTTAATTATGAGAAACTCTTACCGGTTTGCGTTTATAATTCAGGTTGTCCTGTGTGCTGCTGACCGGGTCAGAGGAGGTCCACACCGGGCCACCCGGGTCAGAGGAGGTCCACACCGGGCCACCCGGGTCAGGGTCTCCCAGGGATAATGCACTCAGCACCAGGCATTTTTGCCTTTGTTTCAGCAGCTCCAACTCACATAAACCAGCCAGACTCGCTTGTAGGCGCTCCTTATTCCGCTCTATATTCCAACTGTGCTCCCCTGTTATTGGGAAAGAAAACGACCGGAACATCTTTATTTCTGCTCTTTGGTTTCTTGCCCGCTCGGTTATACTAGTACGACTAAATTCTGTTCGGTTCAAAGCGAGTAAAGTCTGTGTTTATGAGATCCATGTTTAAAGTGAAGTTGCGACAGAAATACAGCTGCACAATATCACTGAACCGAGCAGCCCGACTCCCACTGTGGACACTATTTCACTGAACCGAGCAGCCCGACTCCCACTGTGGACACTATATCACTGAACCGAGCAGCCCGACACCCACTGGTCACTATATCACTGAACCGAGCAGCCCGACTCCCACTGTGGTCACAATATCACTGAACCGAGCAGCCCGACTCCCACTGTGGACACTATATCACTGAACCGAGCAGCCCGACTCCCACTGTGGTCACTATATCACTGAACCGAGCAGCCCGACACCCACTGGTCACTATATCACTGAACCGAGCAGCCCGACTCCCACTGTGGTCACAATATCACTGAACCGAGCAGCCCGACTCCCACTGTGGTCACTATATCACTGAACCGAGCATCCCGACTCCCACTGTGGTCACTATATCACTGAACCGAGCAGCCCGACTCCCACTGTGGTCACAATATCACTGAACCGAGCAGCCCGACTCCCACTGTGGTCACAATATAACTGAACCGAGCAGCCCGACTCCCACTGGTCACATTCCGCAGCTGTCAACTTTATATTGGTGTACACGGCCTTTAAAAGCTCCCATTGGTTACAAACAACCCAAATAGTTTCATATTCATTGGTGTTCTCACTGTTCTGGACTTCTATATGTGATTGGACAACAAGTTCTAATTCGTATTTTAATGCATACGAGTTCAGTAGCAAGATTAAACATCTGATATGCAATATTTGTGTAGAAGTTGACACCATGGAAGAGAACCACTTTTATCAAGTAGTACCACCAGGAAAATCAATGCACCTTCTATTGAACCCACTAACCCTAACCAAAAAATCAAGTTATTAAAATGTCTAAACAATTATACAGACAATAAAAGTCAATCTTTGGTAAAAACACGCTTTCTGACATCTCCATGAATTTGAAAGCTATATTTATTATGGATGTTTAGTTTTTCTCAGAAATTGAATATATGTTTTTTGTAAATGCTTGGATGTTGAAAATACATTATAAAATTAAAGTCAACAAGTTGCATGTGCTGTTTCTCAATACAAATTCTTCATTCCATTTCACATATAATTCAAATGCAAACTTAATTATCCCAATTTAGAAAAATGTATCTGTCACATGCATTCAGCTGCCACTCCTGCTGAATAAATAGACCACTTCAATTAGAACAACATTTACAGTAACTGAGGATTTTTCTCGTTATTGCTATCATATGCCATTAATTATTTACCTTGGTCAATTAATACAATTACTGTTCCTTGCTTTGGATAGTTTTTGCTAAATGACCTCAATGCACACATAATCAAACACCTACAAAGTACAATGGGTGTTATTCAGATGTCAAGTTTGAATTACAATAGTAAAGAGTTCAGTATGGTGAAGCACAGATGTCTGGCCAGTCTAGTTATCTGTAGTGCACAATAGAGAACATGTCTTTATGTTACAGTGCAATGCAATAAATATACCAAAAACTAGGGGTTGAGATATGTTGTTCCTGGGTTGCAATTGGCTCCAGTGAAAGACTAAGAACATTCTCAGGTCCAGGTTTGGTAGCTCACCTATTGTGGAGTTTAGCTCCACATGTCTCCCTTGCTACAAATTGTGTTTTATGCAAGTTAGTTGTAATTAGTTAACCTGCTGAAGACGGCTACTGGAGACTGAAAACTACGTTAGAGACTAACAAAGTCTAAAAAGGTCTGGGCGCCACCTGGTGGCTGAACTCGAAATCTAAAAGGTGATGCATAACCCTTAAAGTATCCTACATACTTATACCAAGTCCAGTTGTATTGGATTAAACCCAACCGCCAGAAACAACATAACCCTAAAAGTATTCTCAATTCCTATACCAAGTCCAGTTGTATTGGATTAAACCCAACCGCCAGAAACAACATAACCCTAAAAGTATTCTCAATTCCTATACCAAGTCCAGTTGTATTGGATTAAACCCAACCGCCAGAAACAACATAACCCTAAAAGTATTCTCAATTCCTATACCAAGTCCAGTTGTATTGGATTAAACCCAACCGCCAGAAACAACATAACCCTAAAAGTATTCTCAATTCCTATACCAAGTCCAGTTGTATTGGATTAAACCCAACCGCCAGAAACAACATAACCCTAAAAGTATTCTCAATTCCTATACCAAGTCCAGTTGTATTGGATTAAACCCAACCGCCAGAAACAACATAACCCTAAAAGTATTCTCAATTCCTATACCAAGTCCAGTTGTATTGGATTAAACCCCAGAAACAACATAACCTAAAAGTATTCTCAATTCCTATACCAAGTCCAGTTGTATTGGAAAACCCAACCGCCACCTCAATTCCTATACCAAGTCCAGAAAAACAACATAACCCTAAAAGTATTCTCAATTCCTATACCAAGTCCAGTTGTATTGGATTAAACCCAACCGCCAGAAACAACATAACCCTAAAAGTATTCTCAATTCCTATACCAAGTCCAGTTGTATTGGATTAAACCCAACCGCCAGAAACAACATAACCCTAAAAGTATTCTCAATTCCTATACCAAGTCCAGTTGTATTGGATTAAACCCAACCGCCAGAAACAACATAACCCTAAAAGTATTCTCAATTCCTATACCAAGTCCAGTTGTATTGGATTAAACCCAACCGCCAGAAACAACATAACCCTAAAAGTATTCTCAATTCCTATACCAAGTCCAGTTGTATTGGATTAAACCCAACCGCCAGAAACAACATAACCCTAAAAGTATTCTCAATTCCTATACCAAGTCCAGTTGTATTGGATTAAACCCAACCGCCAGAAACAACATAACCCTAAAAGTATTCTCAATTCCTATACCAAGTCCAGTTGTATTGGATTAAACCCAACCGCCAGAAACAACATAACCCTAAAAGTATTCTCAATTCCTATACCAAGTCCAGTTGTATTGGATTAAACCCAACCGCCAGAAACAACATAACCCTAAAAGTATTCTCAATTCCTATACCAAGTCCAGTTGTATTGGATTAAACCCAACCGCCAGAAACAACATAACCCTAAAAGTATTCTCAATTCCTATACCAAGTCCAGTTGTATTGGATTAAACCCAACCGCCAGAAACAACATAACCCTAAAAGTATTCTCAATTCCTATACCAAGTCCAGTTGTATTGGATTAAACCCAACCGCCAGAAACAACATAACCCTAAAAGTATTCTCAATTCCTATACCAAGTCCAGTTGTATTGGATTAAACCCAACCGCCAGAAACAACATAACCCTAAAAGTATTCTCAATTCCTATACCAAGTCCAGTTGTATTGGATTAAACCCAACCGCAAAACAACATAACCCTAAAAAAGTATTCCCAATAAAAGTATTCCCAACCGCCAGAAACAACATAACCCTAAAAGTTCCAATTCCTATACCAAGTCCAGTTGTATTGGATTAAACCCAACCGCCAGAAACAACATAACCCTAAAAGTATTCTCAATTCCTATACCAAGTCCAGTTGTATTGGATTAAACCCAACCGCCAGAAACAACATAACCCTAAAAGTATTCTCAATTCCTATACCAAGTCCAGTTGTATTGGATTAAACCCAACCGCCAGAAACAACATAACCCTAAAAGTATTCTCAATTCCTATACCAAGTCCAGTTGTATTGGATTAAACCCAACCGCCAGAAACAAAAGTATTCTCAACCCTAAAAGTAGTTGTATTGGATTAAACCCAACCGCCAGAAACAACATAACCCTAAAAGTATTCCTATACCAAGTCCAGTTGTATTGGATTAAACCCAACCGCCAGAAACAACATAACCCTAAAAGTATTCTCAATTCCTATACCAAGTCCAGTTGTATTGGATTAAACCCAACCGCCAGAAACAACATAACCCTAAAAGTATTCTCAATTCCTATACCAAGTCCAGTTGTATTGGATTAAACCCAACCGCCAGAAACAACATAACCCTAAAAGTATTCTCAATTCCTATACCAAGTCCAGTTGTATTGGATTAAACCCAACCGCCAGAAACAACATAACCTAAAAGTATTCTCAATTCCTATACCAAGTCCAGTTGTATTGGATTAAACCCAACCGCCAGAAACAACATAACCCTAAAAGTATTCTCAATTCCTATACCAAGTCCAGTTGTATTGGATTAAACCCAACCGCCAGAAACAACATAACCCTAAAAGTATTCTCAATTCCTATACCAAGTCCAGTTGTATTGGATTAAACCCAACCGCCAGAAACAACATAACCCTAAAAGTATTCTCAATTCCTATACCAAGTCCAGTTGTATTGGATTAAACCCAACCGCCAGAAACAACATAACCCTAAAAGTATTCTCAATTCCTATACCAAGTCCAGTTGTATTGGATTAAACCCAACCGCCAGAAACAACATAACCCTAAAAGTATTCTCAATTCCTATACCAAGTCCAGTTGTATTGGATTAAACCCAACCGCCAGAAACAACATAACCCTAAAAGTATTCTCAATTCCTATACCAAGTCCAGTTGTATTGGATTAAACCCAACCGCCAGAAACAACATAACCCTAAAAGTATTCTCAATTCCTATACCAAGTCCAGTTGTATTGGATTAAGTCCAACATCTTCTCATCTCTTTAAAGTGTACCTTTATTATATTAAAATGGTGTTCCTCCACTGTATTCAACGTTACTCTTTTTATAACAAAAACACACATTCTCATCTCAATATCTAGGTGTTATCTCAGAAAAATACAAATTGGGCTTAGGAGAGTCTAAGATCAGGATGTGGCACCCTATACACGTCATGCCCAGCTCTTCTACTTCTTATCTTACTAAATGGCCCAACCAGGAATTAGGCCGGAACCAGCAACCACAACTGTGCTTGCAGGAACACAACCCACCACAAGGTGTTGCTAGAGCACAAGGTAAGGCAAACCTTTCCAATCTAAACATTGCTGAGCAAACTGGATCGCTGTTTTGTCGGTATGATTTGACCAGGATAAGAACCTGTAATGATGCAGTTACTGCTCAACATGGAAGCCCCAACTTTGCATATTTCCACTGGGGACTGTGTTTCCATTTGTACGTAAGTTAACCAACCTATGGGAGTACTGACAAAAGACTATGAAAACAATCTCACAATGGTTTTGTCGCACTGGTAGGAAGAGACAAACAGTAAACATGAGTCCAAACCAAAATACTTCATATTCATTATTTTATTTCATTCCCTCTTTCTATGTTCCACCACAAACCATTAAGCCTATATTACTTTTCTTTCACTGTTTTAACCCCAATTCCATGCCCAGCACAGATGGGGTTTTCAAGTCTGTATACTGGAACCATACACAAATACATACAGTACATTATCTGCATACATATTTCAGTTATATAGAGAAGATTGGGAACGCAAAAGAAAGAAAAAATATATGCGCTCACAAAGGATATACATACAATGCTACAACAACATCTGTTTCTGAGATAGAAAACGTGAAGTGTCTCTGTGTGTGTGTCTCTCTGTGTGTGTACATGTGTGTGTGTGTACATGTGTGTGTGTTTGTGTGTACTGAAGTGAGGTATTTTAAATTGTTGTACGTTAGTCTTTTTGGGATTGCTTTGCAAGCATTCAAATGTGTTTAGCTCTTTAGCTAACTTTCAGGTTTAGGACAAATCCTTCATTTTGGGTACAAATATCGTATTTAGTTTGGATTCACAGACACCCAAACATGCTAACTCATTCTACTAAAATAAACACTTTTTAAACCATTTGAGAACAGTTTTCAAGCCTTCAACAACCACTAGATTAGGTGAACGTATAGGTTGAGTTAATTTGTCTGCACTTTTTAAGACTTTGCTGCAGTATAAAAAACATGCATAGAACATATCTGAGATTGTGATTGAAATGTGACAGGAATCTAGCATATATCATCTACAGCAGAGAACAGTACTTTTAAGAGAACAGTACTCATCTATGGCTCATTGGGTCACACTGTCTGGAATGTACTCACAGAGTCACCCATAGTGAAAATGTATGAGTCCATCACTCTAAGTAACTTTGGGAAAACATATTTAAAATAATATGAATGCTTACTAATGACAGCAGATAATGATGATTTTTAAATTATATTGACTTAAATACATCCAACTTCTCTGCAATATATAAAAGCAGATTTTTGATTGTATCTTTACATTATGCTTTCTATTCCATTTCTATTCCATTTCTTAGAGTCTATAAAATGAATGCCATTGTTTGATACAGACAAGAAATATCAAGTACACGTTACTTTTTATGTGTTTCCGGAATTAGAACACATTTTCCCTGAATCATTTCATTGTCTCAGTTGTGTTATTCAGTTAGGCTGAAATTCATAAGTATTAACTTCTTGTCCAAGCATCTGAAGTACTACACTGTACCGACTCTATTAAACCATTCCAAGCATCTGAAGTACTACACTGTACCAACTCTATTAAACAATTCCAAGCATCTGAAGTACTACACTGTATCAACTCTATTAAACCATTCCAAGCATCTGAAGTACTACACTGTATCAACTCTATTAAACCATTCCAAGCATCTGAAGTACTACACTGTACCGACTCTATTAAACCATTCCAAGCATCTGAAGTACTACACTGTACCAACTCTATTAAACCATTCCAAGCATCTAAAGTACTACACTGTATCAACTCTATTAAACCATTCCAAGCATCTGAAGTACTACACTGTACCAACTCTATTAAACCATTCCAAGCATCTGAAGTACTACACTGTACCAACTCTATTAAACCATTCCAAGCATCTGAAGTACTACACTGTATCAACTCTATTAAACCATTCCAAGCATCTGAACTCCAAATGTTTTTATACCTGTTCCACAAATACTGTGCATAAATAAATCGAAATATCTGCGTCTATATAATGTACAATTTACATTATTCTTATTTTTTCAGCTTCAGGCATATTCTTCAATGAGGAATTCACAGTATTAATAATCAAATAAGTTATAGTAATCGCCATTCTTCAGTACAGATGCAGTATCCCTTTATAAAATCCGTTCTGCTTTGAAAAATACCCTGTCGAAAAAACTATCCACAGCCTCTCAAAACCTGAACACACTGAAGTTCATAGTGACTGATCACATCCACATCTTCCTAACATTGATCAATACGTTCTCTCTCGCTGTCTTTCAGACACAGTATTTGCTGATGACAAATACTGGGGACAAACCTGAATGATTTTTGAAGCGCAGTTATGGGCACATTCAAGCTCTACTGCATGTGTAAGATCGCAAATACAGAGAACTAGACAGCACAGTATTACTGCATGTGTAAGATCCCAAATACAGAGACTAGACAGCACAGTATTACTGCATGTGTAAGATCCCAAATACAGAGACTAGACAGCACAGTATTACTGCATGTGTAAGATCCCAAATACAGAGACAGCACAGTATTACTGCATGTGTAAGATCCCAAATACAGAGACAGCACAGTATTACTGCATGTGTAAGATCCCAAATACAGAGACTAGACAGCACAGTATTACTGCATGTGTAAGATCCCAAATACAGAGACTAGACAGCACAGTATTACTGCATGTGTAAGATCCCAAATACAGAGACTAGACAGCACAGTATTACTGCATGTGTAAGATCCCAAATACAGAGACAGCACAGTATTACTGCATGTGTAAGATCCCAAATACAGAGACAGCACAGTATTACTGCATGTGTAAGATCCCAAATACAGAGACAGCACAGTATTACTGCATGTGTAAGATTCCAAATACAGAGAACTAGACAGCACAGTATTACTGCATGTGTAAGATCCCAAATACAGAGACTAGACAGCACAGTATTACTGCATGTGTAAGATCCCAAATACAGAGACAGCACAGTATTACTGCATGTGTAAGATCCCAAATACAGAGACAGCACAGTATTACTGCATGTGTAAGATTCCAAATACAGAGAACTAGACAGCACATTACTTGTACATTCTGGTCAAGCCAAAACAGCCACAGATGAGTTGATACAACACAAAGTGGCCAAATAAAAGAGTTGACACGTAGATATTGGCAACGATGAGTGGATGTGTCCATGAATAAAAGGTTTAGGACATGTTTGGATGAAACCTAATCACAATGTTGAGTTGAACATGTTTCTGCAGTGGATCTTGATGTGACTCAGTAATCTGAGTGGGTCCTCTGGAGTGACTGCCCAACATCTGGTCAACATGCAGCAGAACATCTAGCAGAAATCGTACACCAATATGTCTTTAGAGCCTAATTACATAATATGTATAATATAACATGTCAGCAGAACTACAGGCAATATTGTTTTCCTTAAAGGAACACTGATGCAACAGAATTCTGCTCTACTTGTTGGCTACATGTTGACCAGATGTTGTGCATCACTACAGTGAACAGAGCATTTCTGAATAATTACCACAGGTTTAAAACAAACCCACGTCGCCCACCGCAGTAAAAGGATTGGCTAGGGACAAAACTGCCCTATTTCTGGAAGAACGTTGTATTACCGTAACAAACTGTAGCTCTGCAAGCCAGACTGCTTTCTCATTCTGACCAGCTAGAAACATAATAAATAAATATCCAATGCATTCTCTCTGCCACAAACAGCTATAGCAAGCTCCCCTGTCGACAAATTAAATCAAATGGGGTGGAAGGGCCACTCTACGAATAGTAGAGAACATGCCTTAAAAAATTAACACACAAACATAAAAACACAATGCCATGGTACAAGCTCTCAGGGAACCTGCCCCAATTCACCATGGAAACCTGGGAGAAATCTGCTATGACTACAATACTACAAAAAATACATTGGTCATTATAATAGATTCATATTCATATATACAGTATATATATAAGTAAATATATAATACACTTTCTTTCTTTGTTTGTCTATCCTAGAAATGATGGGATGTGTTGAAATACTGCACATTGATTGTGGTTCCTTTTCGATTGTGACATGGTCCCAGAGTCCAAAAAAATGTATAAAGAAAAGGGAGCTATATTACAGCTCCATAACTGTGTTCAAAATGTCTTTAAAAGGCTATGATCTGACTCTATACTGGTATCTACGATCTGACTCTATACTGGTATCTACGATCTGACTCTATACTGGTATCTACGATCTGACTCTATACTGGTATCTACGATCTGACTCTATACTGGTATCTACGATCTGACTCTATACTGGTATCTACGATCTGACTCTATACTGGTATCTACGATCTGACTCTATACTGGTATCTACGATCTGACTCTATACTGGTATCTACGATCTGACTCTATACTGGTATCTACGATCTGACTCTATACTGGTATCTACGATCTGACTCTATACTGGTATCTACGATCTGACTCTATACTGGTATCTACGATCTGACTCTATACTGGTATCTACGATCTGACTCTATACTGGTATCTACGATCTGACTCTATACTGGTATCTACGATCTGACTCTATACTGGTATCTACGATCTGACTCTATACTGGTATCTACGATCTGACTCTATACTGGTATCTACGATCTGACTCTATACTGGTATCTACGATCTGACTCTATACTGGTATCTACGATCTGACTCTATACTGGTATCTACGATCTGACTCTATACTGGTATCTACGATCTGATTCTATACTGGTATCTACGATCTGATTCTATACTGGTATCTACGATCTGACTCTATACTGGTATCTACGATCTGATTCTATACTGGTATCTACGATCTGACTCTATACTGGTATCTACGATCTGATTCTATACTGGTATCTACGATCTGATTCTATACTGGTATCTACGATCTGACTCTATACTGGTATCTACGATCCGATTCTATACTGGTATACAGCTTTTTTGCTTTTCTGAGAAAGACAATGCAGAGATTTGTATGCACCTCCACCAGAAACATGTTATTTTCCTACAGAGAAAATCATTTCCATGCTTCCAACAAACCCATGTTCTCCCGAGCGTCTTTGCTTTGTTCGTACATGGCACAAAAAAATCTACCAAACGCTTTACAGTAGGACATTCTCTGACAAGGAGGTGAAAGGTTAAAGGTGGGTCACGGCACATCTTGACAGCAGCCGCTCCACTCCAGCCCTGGTGTTGATTCCTGAAAAGGGTTCAAAAGTATGAATGAGGTCAGTTGCTCTGGGAGACCGGTCGTCATAATCTGCATCCACCTTGCAAGAGATCGACTCTCTTGTTTTCTCCAAATGTTGTCCTTGAATTGTTGGTTAGATATTGCACATAATGTCCAGGCATGTGGTCCGTTTGTCAGTGATATCGACTCTTTTTCTCATCCGATTCAGGATTATAGTCTCTTAAGCCAATACCCTTCTGCAGTTTCAGTAATGACTCCTTCATCTGTGAAGGAGAAAATAACTGTTTTTGAACATCACAAAGTTCAACTCCAAAAACCTTTCTCAGCATTCACAGGAAATCTGAGACACATTCCTCAATGATAAAGTGTGTGAACTGTTCAGATATGTACAGTATTGTTTGTCCTGAATAGTGCTGTCACCTCATCTAGCAACATCACAGACGACTTGATAATCTCTTTCCATTTCAGTAGCTCATCATCATGGTAACGCTGCTGGGATTCTAGGAGCTGGGCCCACTCCAACTGGGTCTGTGGAAGTTTGCTGATCGAGGGAATGACACACACACACACACACACAATAATCTGCTAACTTGTTTAGATGTTTTATCAGTAGAAAGTTTTCCTGAGAAAAAGTACTTTACTGTGTCAATAACACTCAGAGAAAATACATTCTGTTTTGTAGTGCATTTGAGTGAAGTACCTTTCCTGTGGTCGTAGGCCGTGCCATGAAGTTAGACTCTGAGTGGTGAATTCCAACATCCACAGCTTATAGAACAGCATCATGTTCAAGAACACCAGCAAAACCAGACTGTAGAAAGTAAAAGACCGGAGAGAGAGACAGAACTTAAGACTACTAGCTTTGTCCAGATATCATAGATGGTACAGGGTTCTGTGAATGCCTAGTAATACTGCAATGGACAGATGCCTAGTAATACTGCAATGGGCAGATGCCTAGTTATACTGCAATGGGCAGATGCCTAGTAATACTGCAATGGGCAGATGCCTAGTAATACTGCAATGGGCAGATGCCTAGTACTACTGCAATGGGCAGATGCCTAGTACTATTGCAATGGGCAGATGCCTAGTAATACTGCAATGGGCAGATGCCTAGTAATACTGCAATGGGCAGATGCCTAGTAATACTGCAATGGGCAGATGCCTAGTAATACTGCAATGGGCAGATGCCTAGTAATACTGCAATGGGCAGATGCCTAGTAATACTGCAATGGGCAGATGCCTAGTACTACTGCAATGGGCAGATGCCTAGTAATACTGCAATGGGCAGATGACTAGTAATACTTCAATGGGCAGATGCCTAGTAATACTGCAATGGGCAGATGCCTAGTAATACTGCAATGGGCAGATGCCTAGTACTACTGCAATGGGCAGATGCCTAGTAATACTGCAATGGGCAGATGCCTAGTACTACTTCAATGGGCAGATGCCTAGTAATACTGCAATGGGCAGATGCCTAGTAATACTGCAATGGGCAGATGCCTAGTAATACTGCAATGGGCAGATGCCTAGTAATACTGCAATGGGCAGATGCCTAGTAATACTGCAATGGGCAGATGCCTAGTACTACTGCAATGGGCAGATGCCTAGTAAT
Organism: Dallia pectoralis; assembly: GCA_029465975.1. NCBI lineage: Eukaryota > Metazoa > Chordata > Actinopteri > Esociformes > Umbridae > Dallia > Dallia pectoralis. The sequence continues at coordinate 354,701 of CM055746.1, forward strand.
ACTGCAATGGGCAGATGCCTAGTAATACTGCAATGGGCAGATGCCTAGTAATACTGCAATGGGCAGATGCCTAGTAATACTGCAATGGGCAGATGCCTAGTAATACTGCAATGGGCAGATGCCTAGTACTACTGCAATGGGCAGATGCCTAGTAATACTGCAATGGGCAGATGCCTAGTACTACTGCAATGGGCAGATGCCTAGTAATACTGCAATGGGCAGATGCCTAGTACTACTTCAATGGGCAGATGCCTAGTAATACTGCAATGGGCAGATGAGATGCCTAGTAATACTGCAATGGGCAGATGCCTAGTACTACTTCAATGGGCAGATGCCTAGTAATACTAATGGGCAGATGGGCAGAGATGCCTAGTAATACTGCAATGGGCAGATGCCTAGTAATACTGCAATGGGCAGATGCCTAGTAATACTGCAATGGGCAGATGCCTAGTAATACTGCAATGGGCAGATGCCTAGTAATACTGCAATGGGCAGATGCCTAGTAATACTGCAATGGGCAGATGCCTAGTAATACTGCAATGGGCAGATGCCTAGTAATACTGCAATGGGCAGATGCCTAGTAATACTGCAATGGGCAGATGCCTAGTAATACTGCAATGGGCAGATGCCTAGTAATACTGCAATGGGCAGATGCCTAGTAATACTGCAATGGGCAGATGCCTAGTAATACTGCAATGGGCAGATGCCTAGTAATACTGCAATGGGCAGATGCCTAGTAATACTGCAATGGGCAGATGCCTAGTAATACTGCAATGGGCAGATGCCTAGTAATACTGCAATGGGCAGATGCCTAGTAATACTGCAATGGGCAGATGCCTAGTAATACTGCAATGGGCAGATGCCTAGTAATACTGCAATGGGCAGATGCCTAGTAATACTGCAATGGGCAGATGTTAAACTCCACTGAAAGTGCAGTATAAAGTGGACCAGGTCCATGAAAGACACAGACACAAATCTAAAGTGCAGTATAGAGTGAACCAGGTCCATCAAACACACAGACACAAATATATACATAAAGTCAACAGGATGTTATGAAAAAATATAAATACCTTATACAGATCCTATAGGATGCATGAATGGAGACAGGGAAAGAAAAAGAGGACAATTACAAACACCAACAGAAAACAAACAAGACAGTGTTTTATGCATCCACTCATATATTCAACTTTAAAAAGTAAAGTCAGTAGTAAAGGGAACAAACAAAAAATATGTCAGGTTTTCAATTCATGTTAGTGGTCTCATAACACATAGAACAATGTTTTCAAAACGGGATGGCCGCCAGGGGGCGCTAGGGAGGCCTCGGCCAATTAGAAGGAAAATGAGGAAAAAAATATAGAAAATGTTTAAAAATTAATTCAAATTATTAAGTTTATTATTATAAAATATAGATTCAAATATTTAGTTAATGTCACCTACCAGTCAAACACGGTTAGTTTTGATTCAGTATTCAAATTGTAATTATTTATTAATTATTATCGCATTTATAAAAGTAAGGACATTTTTTTACATATAACGTTTTCTTTTTTGTAGTATTGTCAAGGGGTTTTCTAAAGACTTCTTGGAAAATGCTCTTTATAATTTGATATTATTTAGTAATTCAGAAACAAATGCTATTAGGGGTACCTTGGCATGGAATAGTTTGGGAACCCCTGAGCTAGAAATTGTAAACACACATAGATGAGAGTAATCATGTTAAAATGTTCAGCTGGCTAACGAAGGGTTAACAGTTAATCAGCAGTAGCACCACTCATATCTAACACCTGCCCCCTAAAATATATTGGACATAATGAGCCGATTTGGACCACATTAATAACTAGTGATGGTCCATTAATAACTAGTGATGGCCCATTAATAACAAGTGATGGTCCATTAATAACTAGTGATGGCCCATTAATAACTAGTGATGGTCCATTAATAACTAGTGATGGTCCATTAATAACTAGTGATGGCCCATTAATAACTAGTGATGGCCCATTGATAACTAGTGATGGCCCATTAATAACTAGTGATGGCCCATTAATAACTAGTGATGACCCATTAATAACTAGTGATGGTCCATTAATAACTAGTGATGGCCCATTAATAACTAGTGATGGTCCATTAATAACTAGTGATGGTCCATTAATAACTAGTGATGGTCCATTAATAACTAGTGATGGTCCATTATTAACTAGTGATGGTCCATTAATAACTAGTGATGGTCCATTAATAACTAGTGATGGCCCATTAATAACTAGTGATGGCCCATTAATAACTAGTGATGGCCCATTAATAACTAGTGATGGTCCATTAATAACTAGTGACGGTCCATTAATAACTAGTGATGGCCCATTAATAACAAGTGATGGTCCATTAATAACTAGTGATGGCCCATTAATAACTAGTGATGGCCCATTAATAACTAGTGATGGCCCATTAATAACTAGTGATGTCCCATTAATAACTAGTGATGGTCCATTAATAACTAGTGATGGTCCATTAATAACTAGTGATGGTCCATTAATAACTAGTGATGGTCCATTAATAACTAGTGATGGCCCATTAATAACAAGTGATGGTCCATTAATAACTAGTGATGGTCCATTAATAACTAGTGATGGCCCATTAATAACTAGTGATGGTCCATTAATAACTAGTGACGGTCCATTAATAACTAGTGATGGCCCATTTATAACTAGTGATGGCCCATTAATAACTAGTGATGGTCCATTAATAACTAGTGATGGCCCATTAATAACTAGTGATGGTCCAATAATAACTAGTGATGGTCCATTAATAACTAGTGATGGTCCATTAATAACTAGTGATGGTCCATTAATAACTAGTGATGGTCCATTAATAACTAGTGATGATCCATTAATAACTAGTGATGGCCCATTAATAACTAGTGATGGTCCATTAATAACTAGTGACGGTCCATTAATAACTAGTGACGGTCCAATAATAACTAGTGACGGTCCAATAATAACTAGTGACGGTCCATTAATAACTAGTGACGGTCCAATAATAACTAGTGACGGTCCAATAATAACTAGTGATGGCCCATTAATAACTAGTGATGGCCCATTAATAACTAGTGATGACCAATTAATAACTAGTGATGGTCCATTAATAACTAGTGATGGCCCATTAATAACTAGTGATGGTCCATTAATAACTAGTGATGGTCCATTAATAACTAGTGATGACCCATTAATAACTAGTGATGGTCCATTAATAACTAGTGATGGTCCATTAATAACTAGTGATGGTCCATTAATAACTAGTGACGGTCCATTAATAACTAGTGATGGCCCATTAATAACAAGTGATGGTCCATTAATAACTAGTGATGTCCCATTAATAACAAGTGATGGTCCATTAATAACTAGTGATGGCCCATTAATAACTAGTGACGGTCCATTAATAACTAGTGACGGTCCAATAATAACTAGTGACGGTCCAATAATAACTAGTGACGGTCCATTAATAACTAGTGACGGTCCAATAATAACTAGTGACGGTCCAATAATAACTAGTGATGGTCCATTAATAACTAGTGATGGTCCATTAATAACTAGTGATGGCCCATTAACAACTAGTGATGGTCCATTAATAACTAGTGACGGTCCAATAATAACTAGTGACGGTCCAATAATAACTAGTGACGGTCCAATAATAACTAGTGACGGTCCAATAATAACTAGTGATGGTCCATTAATAACTAGTGATGGCCCATTAATAACTAGTGACGGTCCAATAATAACTAGTGATGGTCCATTAATAACTAGTGATGGCCCATTAATAACTAGTGACGGTCCAATAATAACTAGTGACGGTCCATTAATAACTAGTGACGGTCCAATAATAACTAGTGACGGTCCAATAATAACTAGTGATGGTCCATTAATAACTAGTGATGGTCCATTAATAACTAGTGATGGCCCATTAACAACTAGTGATGGTCCATTAATAACTAGTGACGGTCCAATAATAACTAGTGACGGTCCAATAATAACTAGTGACGGTCCAATAATAACTAGTGATGGCCCAATAATAACTAGTGATGGCCCAATACCACTTATTATGTCCAATACTGATAAAGATACTGACATCTTGAGTATCTGCCAATATCGACACACTTCTCTCTGCAACATGGCCACAGCGCTTTAACCAGACCACCGACCCAGAAGGCAGACAAACTGTTGTTCTAATCTGTTGTTCTAACCTGTTGTTCTAACCTGTTGTTCTAACGGTAAGACTTTAACCAGTTGTTCTAACGTGTTGTTCTAACCTGTTGTTCTAACGGTTAGACTCTAACCTGTTGTTCTAACGTGTTGTTCTGACCTGTTGTTCTAATGGATTAGACTCTAACGTGTTGTTCTAACCTGTTGTTCTAATGGATTAGACTCTAACGTGTTGTTCTAACCTGTTGTTCTAACCTGTTGTTATTACCTGTTGTTATTACCTGTTGTTCTAACCTGTTGTTCTAACGGATTAGACAATAACGTGTTGTTCTAACGTGTTGTTCTAACGTGTTGTTCTAACGGTTAGATAACCTGTTGTTCTAATGGATTAGACTCTAACCTGTTGTTCTAATGGATTAGACTCTAACCTGTTGTTCTAACCTGTTGTTATTACCTGTTGTTCTAACCTGTTGTTCTAACGGTTTAGACAATAACGTGTTGTTCTAACGTGTTGTTCTAACGTGTTGTTCTAACGGTTAGATAACCTGTTGTTCTAACCTGTTGTTCTAACCTGTTGTTCTAATTTGTTGTTCTAACCTGTTGTTCTAACCTGTTGTTCTAACCTGTTGTTCTAACCTGTTTTTCAGACCTCAGTAGGCCCAAGGAGTAAAAGTTTAGAAATGTATTAATAGTGAAAACTTAGAAGACTTCAATGGACTTAGAAAAGGACTTGGGTTTCTATGTTCCATCTAAAGAAATACAATTAACAGAATGGACAGCAGAAGGGCTTCGATTCATTCAATATCTGGGGTTGTATATTATCAGTCAAGGGCTTCGATTCATTCTATATCCGGGGTTGTATATTATCAGTCAAGGGCTTCGATTCATTCTATATCTGGGGTTGTATATTATCAGTCAAGGGCTTTGATTCATTCTATATCTGGGGTTGTATATTATCAGTCAAGGGCTTCGATTCATTCTATATCTGAGGTTGTATATTATCAGTCAAGGGCTTCGATTCATTCTATATCTGAGGTTGTATATTATCAGTCAAGGGCTTCGATTCATTCTATATCTGAGGTTGTATATTATCAGTCAAGGGCTTCGATTCATTCTATATCTGAGGTTGTATATTATCAGTCAAGGGCTTCGATTCATTCAATATCTGGGGTTGTATATTATCAGTCAAGGGCTTCGATTCATTCTATATCCGGGGTTGTATATTATCAGTCAAGGGCTTTGATTCATTCTATATCTGGGGTTGTATATTATCAGTCAAGGGCTTCGATTCATTCTATATCTGGGGTTGTATATTATCAGTCAAGGGCTTCGATTCATTCTATATCTGAGGTTGTATATTATCAGTCAAGGGCTTCGATTCATTCTATATCTGAGGTTGTATATTATCAGTCAAGGGCTTCGATTCATTCTATATCCGGGGTTGTATATTATCAGTCAAGGGCTTTGATTCATTCTATATCTGGGGTTGTATATTATCAGTCAAGGGCTTTGATTCATTCTATATCTGGGGTTGTATATTATCAGTCAAGGGCTTCAATTCATTCTATATCTGAGGTTGTATATTATCAGTCAAGGGCTTCGATTCATTCTATATCTGAGGTTGTATATTATCAGTCAAGGGCTTCGTTTTATTCTATATCTGAGGTTGTATATTATCAGTCAAGGGCTTCGATTCATTCTATATCTGGGGTTGTAGCCAAAACAATGTGAAATATAAAGATCCTCACACAAAGCTGATGATGAGGAGTAGCTTGGAGACGCTGTAAAGTGCGAGACCCCCTGGGATCTGTTCTGGGATGTGTCTGGTCTGAGTGGAACCTGGAAGAATGAAGGTGGCCATTATGGATCAATACAGTAAACAAGCAACATAATCAATACAGTAAACAAGCAATATAATCAATACAGTAAACAAGCAATATAATCAATACAGTAAACAAGCAATATAATCAATACAGTAAACAAGCAGAATAATCAATACAGTAAACAAGCAATATAATCAATACAGTAAACAAGCAATATAATCAATACAGTAAACAAGCAATATAATCAATACAGTAAACAAGCAGAATAATCAATACAGTAAACAAGCAGAATAATCAATACAGTAAACAAGCAATGTAATCAATACAGTAAACAAGCAATATAATCAATACAGTAAACAAGCAATATAATCAATACAGTAAACAAGCAATATAATCAATACAGTAAACAAGCAATATAATCAATACAGTAAACAAGCAATATAATCAATACAGTAAACAAGCAATATAATCAATACAGTAAACAAGCAATATAATCAATACAGTAAACAAGCAATATAATCAATACAGTAAACAAGCAATATAATCAATACAGTAAACAAGCAATATAATCAATACAGTAAACAAGCAATATAATCAATACAGTAAACAAGCAATATAATCAATACAGTAAACAAGCAGAATAATCAATACAGTAAACAAGCAGAATAATCAATACAGTAAACAAGCAATATAATCAATACAGTAAACAAGCAATATAATCAATACAGTAAACAAGCAATATAATCAATACAGTAAACAAGCAATATAATCAATACAGTAAACAAGCAATATAATCAATACAGTAAACAAGCAATATAATCAATACAGTAAACAAGCAATATAATCACTATTTAAGTCTGACTGAAATGTCATTTGTGATTGGCTACTGGGACTTGAGAATAAAGCGTGTCCTGAGATCTGAGTCATCAGTGATCAGCCCCCCCACCGCCCCCACGACCTTCTGACCTGCCACATGCCCCCCCCACGCCCCTCTGACCTGCCACATGTTTGATGCGATGACAGTGGGCGATCTCGTCTTCATCCTCTGGTGTGGTGACTGGACTGAGGGCCTCGTCTATGTGTGGGGGACGTAAATGGATCAGAGGCCGCTTCCTCCTCCTTAATGCCCCCGTCCGTAGAGCCCTGGATTTAGGCGACTGTCTGTGGGACTCAGCTAGGACCACTTCCACTTTACTCAGCTCCAGCTCTGCATAGAGGAATGTTTTTAGTTGTTTTCCCAGTTGTAGGACACTGTATTGTATTCATATGTCCTACTAACATATGAAACAACTCATCAGCCTGCCTGACATTACATTTGAAAAAAAACTACAGTCCAAAATGTTATTTTACAAGGTGAATACATTATGTTTGAGCTTAAGAGCAAACCAATTGGAAAAACCGTTGGAGGGAGAAGTAGTATTACCTTTATGAAGGTAAATACTTAAATTATTTATGAATCTTGGAGAAGAAGCCGGACATTCCAGACACTCAAGCGAAAATACAAACAAACGTTCATTAGAAATGTCTTCTAGTCAAAACAACCCTTATTGTATAGTGTACAGTATAATATGAACATGATTATTCAAGCTTTTGTTGTTGTGTTTTGCAGATTAATGATGAAGTGAAAGAAATCAAAACACATGATTGTAGATCAGGTTATTCAGATTATGAAACATTACATTTTACATTCAACCCAACTGACCCAAATGTCTGAAGTACTCATCCAACCCACTCCAGAAGTTCCTCTCAATGAAACCCTTCACTAAACCCCACGGCTGTTTCCTGTAGCG